>PYAF01002217.1:106515-125593 GCA_007407185.1 Glycine tomentella | reverse complement strand
CTATATGATGCAATGCTTAAAATATATATGAATGATATGTATGCAAAGCTTGGATCACCATAGTGCTTTCTTTCCTTTTACATTAAATCACAAGCTTCAATCTTCATTCCTTGAGCCATGTTGAAAGCCAAAACATCCAAGCCTTATTGTTACTTGATTCTTCACTTGAATCTTCATGTAGCTCCCCCTCAAATCAACATTCTCAGTTTTGGGTTTGGTCTCTAAGGGTCTAACAGTGTTTTAGACTTCTGAACTTTAACTAGGGTTGATAAAGAGAGGCTTGTAATATCTTGTAAGAATATTTTTGCAATAGTGGAACTCTACTCTAGTGTTAAGTGGAAGAACTGGATGTAGCTTCATAGTGTTTGAAGTGAACCAGTATAAAAATTTGTGGCTAATCTTTCTTCTTATCTCTTCATCTCTCAATAGTCTTAATTGTGATTCAAATTGTTTGCACAGAAAGCATTGTATTACTCATTGATTTCTTGACAGAGGAATTTGATTGAATAAATGATTCTTGGTTTCAAAACATTTTTAAAGTGATAAAGATCTTGTGGAAAAACTCTGATTTGAAAATTTTAATTTACCAAGGTACAACCAATTCACCCCCCCTCTTGGTTGTATTGAAGTGTTCCATTCATTTTCAGCATACATACCTACGGCTGTACATATATACAAGCAATTGCACTTTCAATTTGGTGTTTATTTTCTAGAAGAAATGATTTCCTAGGCTTGGTTGTCCATGCTACGTGGGGTTTTATTCAAAAGACAAAATATATGATTGGTTCTTATGCTAAGGCTGAGATTATCTCTTGTTCATAAGTTAATTATCTGCCACATGGATAGCACTAAAAAGATTGTTCAAGAAGCTTGGACTTAGCTTGTCTTATTGTCTTTATTCATTGACTTCACCTTGACTTTGGTTTACCAAATTTTCTTTCTATTAGCTCACTTAGCCATGCCTATGTATATGGATGTTGCACATAGATGCCTTGGGAGTATTCATCCCCTTCTGACTGGTCCAAATTTGGGCTGAATCTTCTAGCCTTTGTGTCAAAGTTTTAGGAGCTACAAGTTGTCAAAACTAGATTTTTCTAAAAGAAATGTTTCACAACACATGGTTCGTTCTTTATTTTTTTCTGTACCAATCTACCTGTCCATAAATTCTCATATTTTAGTATTTTAAACTATACTTCCTAATCTTTCTAACAAGGTATCACATGCCTTGTTTGGAGTTATAAAACTAGCGATAACATTTTTAATCCTGACTCCAAAACTGCAAGCAAGCTTAAAATTTCCACATTGACATCTCTTAATGTTTTAGTAACTGCAAGCAGTACACAAACTAGATTTATCTGAAATTTTTATATGTTATATTATTCATCTCGATCTTTATTTCCATACATTATACACCTAATTTGAATAAGAATTGAGAGAGAAATAAATTTCTCAATATGGGTGGCAGAAATGGATAGTTTTTGGTAGCTTATGTTCAAATAAATTTTATCCTATTCTTCTTGTATCCAACTATCATCATACTTCCATAATTCAATCATAAATATAAACTCAAGATATAATTTTGAGGATGTTACATGGACAATGTCATTGTATGATGTGGATATACACGGATACCCATGGGGGGTGCATGACTGGTTATCCTTGCAAGAAAGAATTTGTTCCTAGCCATGGTTATGCATTGATGGTGCCTATGGTTGTATGCAGGGGCGGATGCACGTATTGGATTGGGGGGCAGTGCCCCCCCTTAAATTCTCAAGAAGTTCATTGGTTACTTAGGTAGAGGCGGATCTACATTTAAAAATGTTATTTTTTGGGTAATTTTTTATAATAATAAAATAAAATAAAATAAAAAAATAGTTTAGATGTTTACACTGAGGGAAAACGAAAAGTATGAAAAAATAATAATAAAAAAGATGACAAATAAGAGAGGAGTGAGTGTGGTTCTGTATCTTTGTAATTTCATGAATGCAGTGGTCACACTCTTGTTATTTTTAAGCATTGGCCACACGCTAATTTTATCATTTTTTTCCTTTTTGAATGGTACCCCCTTAATTTTTTTTCTAGATCCGCCCCTGGTTGTATGTTGTGTATGTACACGTAGGGTGCAATGACCAGTTGGTTATCCTTGCGAGGAAGGATTTATTCCTAGGCACAGTCAGTGCATTGGTGAGTCCATAGTTGTATGTTGTGTATGTACATGGGGGGTGTATGATTGGTTACCTTTGCGAGGAAGGATTTGTTCCTAGCCATGATCATACATTGATGAGGCCCATGTTTCATACTTCATAATTACGTGGGTGGATATAGAATGAAGGAAGTGCGTACCTATGAGTTTTTGTGGGCTAAAAACACAGGTATTAAGGGGCCATCAGGTTTGGAATTCCCTTGTGACCACTAGATGATCACCATGGAGGGGAATGGCCAGTGCACGACAGGGTGACCATGATAGGCGTCTGACTCATTTTTCCTGAAAGAGACTATTTCCATGGGTATGGTACCACATTGCATGGTGAGAGTGAAATCTGGAACATGTATCATTCTGAGCATGATTGTTTTGATTTGTGAAATAAAGTGGAATGACTCGTTTGTTGTGTGTGTATATGGATCATTGAGAATGATTGTGGTTGTTATTGTTGTTTCCCTTCTAATTATTATCCTCTAATGCTTTTCGTTTATGTATAATAAACTCACCCTTGCAATTTTGTACCGTGTGGTTGGTACCTGTGATGATCACGAACCTTCGTTCGTTGGAGCAGATGAACAGCAGTAGGTGACCTTGGAGGGAGAATTCTTTTGTTGGAGCCACCAAGCCGACGTGATGACGTTGGAATTCTTTTTGGAAAAGAGTTTTGTTTTGTTAATCAACTCTTTCTTAGTTGACTTATTTTGTTGGACATGTAAATTGTAGGTGTAAATACAGGTACAAATTAAACTAAGTTCTGACATGTAAATGATATGAACTAGTTTAAAATATACATACATATGTATTCAATTATGTAATTGTATCGTGTGTATGATAATTGTATTATCATGAAAAAATTACTACCTTTTTCATAATCAATTTAAAGAAGTTTTCAGTAAAAATTAGACTTTGCACGATTAGAAGGGAAAGTAGTAGCCTATGCATCTAGACAATTGAAACCTCATGAAAGAAATTATCCCACTCATGATTTAGAATTAGCAGCTGTAGTATTTGTGCTAAAAATTTGGAGACATTATTTATATGGTTCACATTTTGAAGTTTTTAGTGATCATAAGAGTTTGAAATATTTGTTCAGCCAGAAAGAATTAAATATGAGGCAAAGAAGATGGATAGAATTCTTAAAGGATTATGATTTTGAACTAAACTATCATCCCGGAAAAGCTAATGTAGTAGCTGATGCATTAAGTAGAAAATCTTTGATAATATCTACCTTGATGATTAGAGAAAGAAACTTGTTAGAACAATTTAGAGATCTGAGTCTGATGTGTGAAACTACCCCAGTAAGCATTAAATTAGGAGCCTTACAAGTTTCCAATGACTTTTTGAAGGGAATAGGAGATAAACAACGATCTGATTCTTTCTTAAGAACTATAATAGACAAAATAGAAAGTGGAGGGACTAGTCAATTTAAGATAGGAACAGATGAAATTCTAAGATTACAAGAACGAATTTGTGTCCCTAATGATCCAGAGATTAAAAAGATGATTTTAGAAGAAGGACATAAAAGTAAGTTAAGCATCCATCCTGGAGCCACTAAAATGTATCAAGATTTGAAAATTTTATTTTGGTGGCCAAAAATGAAGAAAGAAATAAGTGAATACGTCTACTCTTGTTTAGTCTGTCAGAAATCAAAAATAGAACATCAAAAGCCCTTAGGAATGTTGCAATCTTTAGAAATACCTCAATGGAAATGGGATAGTATCTCTATGGACTTTGTAACCTCCTTGCCAAGAAGTTCTAAAGGTTGTGATTCTATATGGGTCATAATAGATAGATTAACAAAATGTGCTCATTTTATTCCTATTAATATTCGATATTCTTTAGAAAAATTAACTACTTTGTATATAAAAGAAATTGTAAGATTACATGGGATACCTTCTAGTATAATATCTGATAGAGACCCTAGATTTACTTCAAGATTCTGGGAGAGTTTACACAAGACTTTAGGAACAAAATTAAAATTAAGTTCAGCCTATCATCCCCAAACTGATGGACAAACTGAGAGAACTATCCAATCTTTAGAAGATTTATTAAGAGCCTGTGTCTTAGAACATAAAGGAAATTGGGAAGAATTCTTACCTTTAATAGAGTTTACTTACAATAATAGTTTTCATTCTTCCATTGGTATGGCACCCTATGAAGCTTTGTATGGCAAAAAATGTAGAACCCCTCTCTGTTGGATAGAATCTGGAGAAAACTTAATTCTAGGACCTGAAATTATACAACAAACAACTGATAAAATTAGGTTAATCCAAGAAAAGATGAAAACTGCTCAAAGCAGGCAGAAAAGTTACTATGATCAAAGAAGGAAGGATTTAGAGTTTGATGTAGGTGATCATGTATTTTTAAGAGTTAATCCTTGGACTGGTGTTGGGAGAGCTCTGAAATCCCGAAAACTTACACCTCGATTCATCGGGCCTTTCCAAATTCTTAAAAGAATTGGACCAGTAGCCTATCAAATTGCCTTACCCCCAAATCTTTCGAATCTTCATGATGTCTTTCATGTATCCCAGCTACGTAAATATGTTCATGATCCTTCCCATATAATTGAGCTAGATGATGTACCTATAAAGGAGAATTTAACTTATGAAACCTTTCCAGTAAGGATTGAGGATAAAAGAATGAAAACACTAAGAGGAAAAGAAATTCCCTTGGTAAAGGTTATTTGGGGAAATGGTACAAATGGTGATGCTAGAAAGCAGGTATTATTAGAAAATTTGCGTAGATTTGGGGGGTTATAAATCAACAACCAATAAGAATAAAGCAACTAGAAAGCAGGTAATAAAAGCTTGAGATATTTTCTCCAACAAAAGCCAAGGAAACCTAGCAATATAAAAGGATTTGTGGGGACCAAGTGGGGCTGGAAAATTCACGGATCACACACCCATTTTCAGCCAACCTTTTTACCTAAAAACAAGAACAAAACAAAGCTACATTCAAGGGAAAAGCCACGTGAAAGTGCTAGGAAGATTGAAAGGCAAGTGCTGAAATTTTAAATCAAGAAAAGACAAAGGTATGGGAAGTATCTTGGTAAACATGAATTAGGTAGTTGATTAGGATAATTTAACCTCTAATCTTCTAGGATTAAAGCCAAGTTCTTCCTTGTTTAACAAGATTTAAAATTAGCATGCCATGTGTTTGTTGAAAGTCCCAAATGAACTAGAATAATTTATAGATTATAAGTTGAATACCTACTTAGTTTAAAATGAAAATAGTTAACTAATATAAGTGATTCTAATTAATTAATAAGACTAATCCTATTTGGTTAGATTTGTAATTAATTATTTAATGTTGTTGAGTTGTTAATTTAATATAGCTGTATGAGATTATGTTGCTATATAATTTATTATGCTGTTGTATAATGATGTAATGTTGCTGTATGTTGTTACCTAATTTATTATGTTGCTATTATGATTGTATGATGTTGCTGTATTTTATTTATTATGTTGCTGTAAACTGTTGTATTTAGGGTGGCTGTATGCTGTAAGTAATGTTGCTGTTGCTATATTTAATAAATTCTGTATAATACCATGTTGCTGCATATTGCTGTATGTTTTATTCGGTTGATGTATTTAATAAACTATGATGAAGATTTGATGCCTATTTTATTAAAAATTAGGTCATGGACATATGATTTATTTCTCTAAAAGAAATTATGGCACACTTGTATCTTTTACATGAAATTAATTATGATGAAGTGATGTTGCCAAAAATTAAGAGAGTTTGAATGGAATAAATATCAAGGGGTAATTGAAAATGAAAGAAAATCCTTACATTCATTTTTGCATTTTCCCTCGGAGTGGAGGGAGGTCTCACTGGAGTGGGTGGGACTGTTCCACTAGAGTGGGTGGAACTGTATGGTACCTTTTCCCTCGGAGTGGAGGAAGGTCTCATTGGAGTGGGTGAGACTGTTTCACTGGAGTGGGTGAAACTATTTTAATTCCTGGTACCTTTAATTAGGCCTCTAAGATCTCAGTCATGCATCATTTAATAAAGAAATCATGCATCATTTTCCATGTATTTGTTTCTGTTTGTAAATGATGATTTATTCTTTAATTATCTGTGGTATTATTTTAATTTCTGTCGATTATCTAATCATGTTTATTAAATACTTACCCGAGTTGTGTCTGTGGTTTGACACCTGTGATGACCCCAATTAATTTGGGCGAGCAGAGGAACAGTGATTAGCTGAGACATGGAGAAGCTTGATGAGTTTTATGCTGTGTTTTGACTTGATGTATGGATGATATCGTTTGCTGTGGCTGCTTTTGAGAGTTATGTAATTCATATGGTACTACTTGATAATGGTCTGTATTTTATTATGGATGACTGTACACGGACTGTTTTACTTAACTATGTTTAAATTAACTAGACTATGTATTATGTTAAACCATTCCAACGTAGTAAAATCGTTTAGAATATTCTTTTACGTAACCGAATCACGTAGAAAATTTTATTTTTCCGTCAACTAAAAACGTAATCGATAAAAATGAAATCGACGTAATAGATTAAAATAAGGAAATTAAATGAAGTCGTTATATATCCACTTCTCCTCTTGTGAATTATTGATCAAGCAAGAACTTGCTCAACCTCTCATACCAAGACCTTGGAGCTTGTTTCAAACCATATAAAGATTTTCTCAATCTGTACACATGGTTAGGATATTGATGATCTACAAAACTATGAGGCTGGTCAACATATATCTCTTCATCAATATAACCATTAAGAAATGAACTTTTCACATCCATTTGAAACAATTTAAAGTTTAACATACATGCATATGCAAGAAGTAGCCTTATGGCCTCTAGTCTAGCAACTGGAACATAAGTTTCATCATAATCAATGTCTTCCTCTTGGTTGTAATCCTTTGCAACCAATCTAACTTTGTTTCTTATTTTATGATGCCATTTTCATCCAGCTTGTTCCTAAAAACCCACTTAGTGCCAATAGGTATGTGAGTGGAAGGTCTAAGGACTAGTTCCCAAACATTATTCCTTTTAAATTGATTTAACTCCTCATGCATAGCAATTAACCAATGTTCATCTAATAAGACTTGTTCAATATTATTCGGTTCAATTTGTGATACAAAAGCCATAGTGCAACAAAGATTTCTTAAAGAAGATCTAGTAGATACTCCCTTAGATACATCACCAATTATGTTGTCCAATGATAAATCTCTTGTGGTCCTCCAATCTTTCTGTTTAGGTTGTTAGCGAGATTACCGCACTCTACGGCAAGTGCACCGCTCGTTTCAAGTAATAAAAGTAGGTAAGTAGAGTATCGTCTCCACAAGGATTGGAGTGAAATTCACAGTAATATTAATTCTAAGTAATTGGAAGTAACAAGAAAAGAAAATTTTTTGGAGAATTTGTTTATAGTGTTGAATGTTTGAAAGTAAAACAGAATATAAAGGAAATAATGTAGTAAACAAATCAAAGTGTTACCAATGTAAGAAACAATTGTGGTCAGGTACAATCCCCTTTGATTCCTACCTCTTTCACTTCGAGAAAAATAAATATATTACTCTTTCCAGGAAGTAGAAATTACTAGAAAAACCCTTAAGATGAAAATGTCAAAAATGCCCTTGGACATTTTTAAAAATGACCAAAATACCCCTAGGTTGAATGCCCTAGCCAAAATTGCTCACATAACTTTAGAAATTTTGTAGAAACTTGATGAAATTATAGAATACACTTAGCTGACTAAGTATCAACATATTTTGTGACACAAAACTCTAGAATAAAATTTCTACAAATTTTAGAAGATGACAACTTTGAGGCTTTATTCAAGAAAACTCAATCATCAGAAAAATATGGAAAAATGATACATAAAATCTATAGAATTTTGTCTTAATTATAGGATGAATAGACCTATTTAATAAAATGGTTTAGTAATTTTGATGGTCGGAAGAAGTATAGCCCAATCAAAATCAAGATAAAGATATAGTCTAGAATGAAAGGATTATGTATTGCCCTGTATAAGACTGCTTGGGATTAATTTAAACTATCATTGAGATAAATTCTTAGGAACATCTAGAATTCTAATATTCAAAATTTTATTTAGATAAAAGAATTCAAATTAAATTGGATTTCTTTTTAAAGAAAAATACCATATTGAAACTAGATTTTTATTCATCATCAAAAATGACCACATGTGGCATGAAAGGAAAAAAATTGGTATTCCTTCCCTTTAGATTGGCCCTTCACGTGAGAAAACATGTAGAAGAGGCAAGAAACTTCATGATAAGCCACTTGGAAAGCAAGCCACATGATAGAAACAAGTGGCATGACACTTGTATGGCTTGGATGCAAGATAATATAAAAATCAAGTCAAGATTTCTCTACACTCTTCCATCTTGCACGTAGACAGATATAGACATTATTTCAACAACCCCAACGGTCAAAATTTATATATGTTAGATAGTAGTGTACCCTTAAAATTTTAAAGAGATCCAATGGTTAACGAATCCAGAATCACTATTTTACTAAAACGGGTTTTGGGGTAAAGCAAAAACACGAAATCTTCTTAAAATCTAGCCATTCCACGAAAATTTGTGAAGATTGCTCTACAAGCCAAGCTACTCCACGTGGACATCAAGAAGAATGAAGAAGTGTTGAGAAAAATCAAGAAAATGGACACTTGCATGGTTGAAAAGCAAGGAGTCTTGCCATTGGTCCATTTGGAAAGCTAAGTAATCATAACTTAAGTGATATTTTCATGGCCAAGGCTTGTTAAACAAGTTTATTCACACTATCAATAGAGGGAGTAGGAACTAAAAACATCAAGCCTCCAAGGGAAGTGAACATGCCAAATCTCTCTTGCTTGCATCCTTTCCTTTTTCATCCTTTCATCTTCAAATTCTACATCCTTTTCACCTTTCATTTTCAAGAAAAATAAAAGCAAACCTAAGACTTGCTACTTTGGAATCTCACGTTGAACTAGGAACATTTAGAAGGATATCAAGAATCAAACTCCCTTGAGGTAGGTGAAGTTAAATCTCTAGTTAATCAATAAGTTGGATTAATTTACATTCTAAATTATAGTTATTATTTAGGCTTGAATTTCGTGCTATTTGAAGGTTATTCTTTGATGAGAATATGTTGAATTAAGCCATAAGATAGGTTATGATTTATACCCATCAATATTAGTGAATTATGGAAGTCCATTTGATGATCTTGTGAGGTGATTTTAATGATACTTTGGACTGTCTGTTTATATTTTTATGGACATATTTTGATTTAATACTTGATGATTTGATTTTGAGGATTAATTATTTGATTTTAAGGATTAATTAGTGTGGTGGTAGGTGAAAGGAGAATTAAGATGTATACTAGGTGTGCATCTTTGCTTGTAAAGGTATAAAGGAATTAGATATTATTTATATTGAGGATGATTAGTTAGACTACTAACATAATTTTTCTGTAGTTAAGGTTATTCTCTGGTTATGCATAAGTTTGGTAATAATCTTACTTGATTAAGGTATGGTGGTGTAACCATACTTATGATATATATGATGATATGATCTGTGTTTTGCTTATGCATTTGATTTTTCATATGGATGATTGATGTGATTAAGATAGGTGGATTCATGTTTCCATGTTCCAAGTTCAGTACGAGACTTTGGGGAAACAGAATCTAATGCTACATACAGTACGATATGTAGTACCCATGGACAAGGATATATGGCAAAATTCATGCATGTTTGCGTAAGACTATAACAGTGACCACGCTCAGCGTGGCCACATACAGTACGATATGTGGGAGCCATTTGTCCTGGGATAGTTCATCTCATGCATTCATATAGTTTGCATATTGCTTGTAGATGTGTTTGATTTTTTTATGATTTTACTAACCTAATAATAGAGTCGGGATTTAGCTTTACCTACTGAGAAATTTATTTCTCACCAGATATATTTCCTGTTTTTTTTAGATGGCAATGATGGACAGGCTCCATGAAGCCTTGGAGTAGTTACGATATATAAAAGAAGTTATGTACTAAGCTGGACTTTTGAGAAAGTAGTGTACTTGTATAAACTCTTGTAACAAAGACATTGACTAATGTATTAGTCTTTACATATTTTGTAAATTTTAATGACTTAGAATTTTTACTAATACACGTTTCTGGAAAAAATTTTATTCTAAGTAAAAATAATAATAATAAAATCAATTCAGAAATTAGGTCGTTACAGTTTTGGTATCAGAGCTTTTAATCCTGTTAGGTCCTGAGGGAAATGGACTAACTATGCTTTTCTGTGTGATTCTTGTGTGCTTTTCTGTGTGATTGATTGTGTTTGTTGAATTCTGACACACTTTGACTTTATATTGAGCCTGATCACATTAGTATTTTTGTTAAAGTGAATAGGAATTCATGTTTGGTTGTAGTATATGTTACTTATATGTTCTAACCTGATGATGAGAATTGGCAGAAAGAAGATATCTCATAGGAGATGTTTAAAACAACATTCCATGGTAAGGATTTTTCCATATCAGTAAGAAATGCTAAGAAAATCTTAGGCTTCAACAAAGTAATAGTAAAAATATTGCTAAATTTAAAGAATGAATTAAATTCTCCTCCACCTATTCATATAATTTTGATGAGCACTCGAAGTGCATAAGATCTTAAAAAGGGAATGAGGACAAGAATATGTTGGAAGGAGTAGGACCCCTCTAGAAACTAAGGAGTTTGGTGTTTTGATAAATAAGTGTTACAGATGTAGAAAGATCGGACACTATACTAGCAATTGCAAAGTTGAAAACCCCCAAGGCATCACACGTCCTCAAACTGGAAAAATTTTACCATAAATGCAGCAGAGGTATCTTAATTCGAAAATCTTATCGAGGGTAAGTGCAAAATTAAAAATACTATTTTAACTGTGTTATATGATTCAGGTGCTACCCACTCTTTCATTTCTTATGACACTGCTGTACAATTAGAGTTACTTTTATCTCAATTACCTTCTAATCTTCAAGCTTTTACTCCTACTGGTAACCCTATTACTACTTGTCAAATCTGTCTTAATTGTGTTTTTCAAATTGATCATAAACCTTATTCTGCAAATTTGATTTGTCTTCCTTTGACTGGGTTTAGTATAATTTTGGGTATGGATTGGCTTGCAGCTAACCATGTGTTGTTAGATTGTTCAAATAAAACCATTGTTTTACCTTTAGAAGTTTTAGAAAACAGTCAAACCCAGTGTGTAACACCCCGGACGTGTTATCATTAATAATATCATAATCGCGCTATCAGCGTTATATAAAAACGGTGCGGAAGCGATAAAATCGAATTTTCTTGATTTCATTATGCATGGAATATAAAAACCACATCATAACACATATAAAACAAGCCCCTGTTGATCCAGATGAACATAAAATAACAATAGGCATATATACAAAACTAAAATAAGACAATCAGGAGGAACCTCATACTATACATACAACAATAGGGTCTGTACATATACATAACAGATACTAGACCACATCTGTGGTTATACAACATAAATATGTACAGAACAATGGGTGTACACACACCCTACCCCTACACCGGCAAAAACAACACAGAGACAAAAAGAATAACTCTTCTAGTCTTCATCTGCAGCCCATGACCACTCCAGCACACTCTACTAGAGCCTCCCGCCCGGTGGTAGTTCCTCTCCTCTAGAAGCACCTGAAAACCACAACCCACAACAGGGATGAGATAAATATCTCAATAAGCTCAGGGTTCTGGGAGATCCTCCCTTACCCTGGTTCACCCCCAAGCACAGCCACATAAACAAATCATGACAAAGCCTAGGACATCATCCTGGCTATCACACATTCCCAGCTATCTGGGTACTAACTGGATGCTATTAGCACCAGAGGTATCTCACCTCATACTGGCTCTCAAGCCATCTCAGACTCGTCTCACAGAAGTACCTTAACATAAGTGTCAACCACTGGACACTTTCCATACCAGAGAGGCACCGCCTCATCCACTAAAACAAGCATTATCTGAGTCATCTACTCAGGAGTTAAAGAATCCAGATATGGCTCATCTAAGAGGCCCTAGGCTCTCATCCCCTCGGGAAGCCCTCTCTTAGAGATACAACATATTTGTACACAGCCTGGCCTGGGAAAGAACATCCTTACAGGGCAATCACCTCCAGGGCTTTCATATACACTGGCATGGGAAAGAACATCCACACGGGGCAATCACGTCTAGGACTTTCATAAACACATGCCTGAGAAGTCAATCCACAACGGGAGCACCATCCTCAGGACTTTCCACTGCCTGGGAGAGACTATCCACACAGGGAGCTCTCAACCCCCCAAGACTTCTTATCAGCTGCCTGAGAGAGACTATCCTCATCGGGAGCTCTCAATCACTCAGGACTTTCCAGTCAGATACCTGAGAGAGACTATCCACACACAGGGAGCTCTCAATCCCTCAGGATCTTTAATCACCTGCCTGAGAGAGACTATCCACACAGGGAGCTCTCATCCCTCAGGACTTTCAGTCCGCTGCCTATGAGAGACTATCCACGCCGGGAGCTCTCATCCCACAGGACTCTCAGAAACTAGCATGAGGATAACCACTCAGGACTTTCATCATCACTGCCTAAGGAGGAACATCTATACAGGGCAATCCATCCTTAGGACTTTAGGCGGAGAGCAGTGGCACCTCCCAAGGAGTATCAGCCATTCCAAGGGAGTCCTCAAACTCTTCCTCTAGCTAGGGAACCTCATCTAGCCCGATACTATTCCAGTATCCTATAGATTCCAGCACTGACCATCTCATGGTCTTTATCTCATAAAGAGTCACAGAACACTCTCACAGTGTTCATCAATCCAGAGGCCCAAGGCCACACACCTGAAGCCACAGGTGCCAAAACACCCTCACACTATATCAGTGTCTATCCTAGGGTTCATCATTTCAGCCCAGCACACACTTGGCCATCATATATTCATATTTCTGGAACGGTCTGAGTTTCACTCAAAGTACCGTTCATCTAGCCTTTTAGACTTACAACAATTATTATCAACAATAACAGGCCACATTGGCCTTTCTCTCCACAGCATGCACATAAACATATATAAATAATCAAACATGGCATGCAACCATCACCCACTTGGGTGTCAAACAAGAGAAAGGGAATAATTCCTAGAACGATCAGCTTACCTGGCAAGCCGTGCCTGAAGCTCCAACCTCTTGAGCGATGGTCTGCTACTCTGACACCTCGTGTCAAGCCCTATCAAGGCACACAAACGCATATTACAGACCATTCAAGCACATAACAAGAACAAGCTCATCAAGCAGTCCTCAACTGCCTCTGGGAAAGGAAACTCAGTCCTTTCCATCAACCCAAGTTATCTAACTTAAGGTTCATCAGGCTCATCTACTTCAAGCCTTTCCATAGACCCTAAGTGGTCTATCTCAACTCAACCATGGCCTCAGGGTCCCCACAGACTCAACACTAGCCATTAACAATGAGCATCACAGCTCTCACAACCCAAATACTCAGGGTTTCCATAGGGCTTAGACGGTCTATCTCACAAGATACCGTTTTCATGGCCTCCCAGGCACCTCAAGCCCATCAACATGGCTCCTGCATGTCTTAATTCAAGTCACTCAGTCTAAGTCACACATGCACAACCTAGAGCCAAAACCAAAGTTCACCGAATCACAAACTGAAAGCTAATCCTTCCTCCTCTCATCATTCTAAACACATCTCTCAACTGGACCCATAGCTAATTCTAGCCCTATCACAAATGGGTCACTATTCATCAAAACCCCCAAACCACAAATAAAACGGAGAAACTCGAGTTTCTTACCTTAAAACTGAAGAGGAAGGCCTCTGGCTATTCTCCCTAGCCTTGGTGCAGCTGAATCACCGTCGTTCCTCGCTCAAGCTCGAGTTCTCTTCAGCCTCTATCGAAGAAGGAGCTTCTCTGGGTTTTTAATGGATATGGAGGAAGGATTCTAACTAAAACTTAGTTTCTAGGAGGTTTACTGGGCTTTGGAAGTGGTTTGGGTGAAGAAACAAGGTCATGGAAGCTTGGGAAGCTCTCCCATGGAGGTTTGGGGCGCTGGGGAAGATGGAGAAGGTTTTTCTCCTCTGAAAAACGTGACCCTCTTTATATACTGGGTCTGCTAGAGGTCTGGCGCAATCCGCGCCACCTCCGGTGCTACCCGCGCCAGCTACACCGACATTGTGGCGCCATCAGCGCCACACCCATGCTACCAGCGTGAACTTGCTGCAACTGTGGCGCCATCCGCGCCACACCCCGCGCCATCAGCGCCACACCAAACCCATTTGGCGCTCCTCGCGCCACCATGGCGCCCCAGGCGTCAACTTCCAGAGACCATGGCGCTCTCAGCGCCAACCTGGCGCTGATCGTGCCATACCTTCCACAGGGTTTCTACAGAAAGGACCTGACGCTAACCGCGCGGCGCCTCGCGCCACCCGCGCCAGGTCTCAGGGTCATCACACAGTGTCTGTATTTGAACTTCATTGCTTCCTATTCCAGTAAAAATGAAATTCAAGGATATGATGATCTTTTATCAACTAATGTAACTGAATCAACTGATGAACTCTTTAATATACCCTTGGTAAGAGAATACCCAGATGTGTTTCCGGATGAAATACTAGGGATACCCCTAGAAAGGGAAATAGAATTTTCTATTGACCTAATTCCTGGATCTGGAACAATATCCATGACACCTTATAGGATGTCCCCTCTAGAACTAGAAGAATTGAAAAAGCAACTAGAGGAGTTGTTGGAGAAGAAATTTATTAGACCTAGTGCTTCACCCTGGGGAGCTCCAGTTTTGTTAGTGAAAAAGAAAGATGGGGGAATGAGGCTTTGTGTAGATTATAGACAACTTAATAAGATAACCATCAAGAATAAATATCCATTGCTTAGGATAGATGATCTTATGGACCAATTAAGAGGAGCAACAGTATTTTCTAAGATTAATCTTAGGTCACGATACCATCAGATTAGGATTAAGAATGAAGATATTCCTAAAACTGCATTTAGAACTAGATATGGGCATTATGAGTATTTAGTGATGTCTTTTGGATTAACTAATGCTCCAACAGTATTTATGGATTACATGAATAGAATATTTAGATCTTATTTAGATAAATTTGTAGTAGTCTTTATAGATGATATACTTGTTTATTCAAAATCGAAAAAAGAGCATGAACATCTTAGAGTAGTATTACAGACACCTAGAGAAAAGAAGTTGTATGCTAAATTATCTAAGTGTGAATTTTGGGCCAAGGAAGTGAAATTTTTAGGTCATTGTTTTTAAGGAAGGAATTTTAGTTGATCCTAGTAAAATTGAATCAGTTATGAATTGGGAGAGACCAACCACGGTAACTGAGGTTAGAAGTTTTCTAGGATTGGTTGGTTATTATAGGAGGTTTATTAAAGGGTTTTCCCAAATAGTTTTACCTTTGTCTAGCTTGACTAGGAAAATGTGCCTTTTGTATGGTCGCCAGAGTGTGATAAAAGTTTTTTAGAATTAAAGAGAAGATTAACCAGTACTCCAGTATTAGTATTGCCAGATCCTCATGGTGCATTTGAAGTATATTGTGATGCTTCAAAGAAAGGTTTAGGTTGTGTGTTGATGCAAAATGGAAATGTGGTAGCATATGCATCTAGACAGTTAAGACCCCATGAAGTCAATTATCCAACCCATGATCTAGAATTAGCAGCAGTAGTTTTTGCCTTAAAAATCTGGACACATTATTTGTATGGAGTAAGATTTGAAGTCTTTTCAGATCGTAAGAGTCTTAAGTACCTTTTTGATCAAAAAGAATTGAATATGAGACAAAGAAGGTGGGTTGAATTTCTTAAGGATTATGATTTTGAGTTACAATATCATCCAGGAAAGGCAAATGTAGTAGCTGATGCATTAAGTAGGAAATCTCTGCATGTATCTAGGATGATGATCAAGGAAATGGAATTGATAGAAAATTTTAAGAATCTTAATTTAGGATTTTTGGTGAATTCTAAAAGTATCATTTTAAGTCAGATACAAATTACTAGTGATTTCAAAGAATACATTAGGCTAGGACAGTAGAGAGATTTAAATTTTCAACAAATTTTAACACAAGTCCAAAAAGGAAAATTGCAAGATTTTGAGGTAAATAATGATGGATTGTGGACTTATCAAAAGAGGATATATGTACCCAAAAGTGATGGATTAAGAGAGAAAATTTTGAGTGAAGCCCACAAGAGTAATTTCACAATGCATCCTGGAGTTACTAAGATGAGTCAAGATTTAAGGAATATGTTTTGGTGGCCTGGTATGAAAAGGGACATAGCAGAATTTGTAGGAAAGTGATTAGTATGTCAAAAGGTAAAGATAGAACATCAGAAACCTTCTGGTACCTTGCAACCTTTAGAAATTCCTCAGTGGAAGTGGGAAAGTGTAACTATGGATTTTGTAGTAGGATTACCTAGAACTATTTCTGGCCATGACTCAATATGGGTCATTGTAGATAGACTTACTAAGTCAACCCATTTCATACCTATTAGGATTTCTTATCCATTGGAGAAATTAGCTCAATTATATGTACAGGAAATAGTTAGATTACATGGTGTACCTTCTACCTTAATTTTTGATAGAGACCCCCGTTTTACTTCTAGGTTTTGGGAAGCATTACAAAAAGCTTTTGGAACTAAGTTATGCTTAAGTACTGCTTATCATCCCCAAATAGATGGACAAACAGAAAGAACCATACAAACCCTAGAAGACATGTTGAGAGCTTGTGCAATAGGAATGGCCCCATTTGAAGCTCTATATGGTAGGAAATGTCAATCTCCTTTATGTTGGTATGAATCTGGTGAAGAAAGTCTTTTAGGTCCAGACCTAGTAACTCAAACCATGGAGCAAATCAAGAAAATTAGAGAGAAGTTGGTAACAGCTCAAAATACACAAAAATGTTATGCTGATAAAAGAAGAAAACCTCTAGAATTCCAAGAAGGAGAACATGTTTTTCTTAAAGTCACTCCAATTACAGGCATAGGACGAGTAATGAAGGTCAAAAAGTTAAGTCCTCGTTTTATCGGTCCTTTTCAAATTCTGTAAAGAATAGGTATAGTAGCTTACCAAATAGCCTTACCACCAAATCTTTCTAACCTTCATAATGTTTTCCATGTCTCTCAACTCCGTAAATATATTTCTGATCCAAGTCATGTCCTAAAATCTGAATCAATACAGTTAATAGATAATTTAACTATGAGCTTGCCTCCGACAAGAATTTTGGATAGAGAAATAAAGCAATTAAGAAATAAGTCTGTACCATTGGTAAAAGTAGCATGGGGACAAGGACGTTTGGAAGAATGTACATGGGAGCTAGAATCAGAAATGAGAAAGAAGTACCCTGAACTGTTCACAGGTAATTACAAATTTTGAGGGCAAAATTTTCTTTTTAGGGGGGGTGAAATGTAACATCCCCAAAATTATAAAAATGTATGTTTAGAGAAAAATAACTATATTACTCTTTCCAGGAAGTAGAAATTACTAGAAAAACCCTTAAGATGAAAATGTCAAAAATGCCCTTGGACATTTTTGAAAATGACCAAAATACCCCTAGGTTGAATGCCCTAGGCCAAAATTGCTCAAATAACTTTAGAAATTTTGTAGAAACTTGATGAAATTATAGAATACACTTAGCTGACTAAGTATCAACATATTTTGTGACACAAAACTCTAGAATAAAATTTCTACAAATTTTAGAAGATGACAACTTTGAGGCTTTATTCAAGAAAACTCAAGCATAAGAAAAATATGGAAAAATGATACATAAAATCTATAGAATTTTCTCTTAATTATAGGATGAATAGACCTATTTAATAAAATGGTTTAGTAATTTTGATGGTCAGAAGAAGTATAGCCCAATCAAAATCAAGATAAAGATGTAGTCTAGAATGAAAGGATTATGTATTGTCCTGTATAAGACTGCTTGGGATTAATTTAAACTATCATTGGGATAAATTATTAGGAACATATAGAATTCTAATATTCAAAATTTTATTTAGATAAAAGAATTCAAATTAAATTGGATTTCTTTTTAAAGAAAAATACCATATTGAAACTAAATTTTTATTCATCATCAAAAATGACCACATGTGGCATGAAAGGAAAAAAATTGGTATTCCTTCCCTTTAGATTGGTCCTTCACGTGAGAAAACATGTAGAAGAGGTAAGAAACTTCATGATAAGCCACTTGGAAAGCAAGTCACATGATAGAAACAAGTGGCATGACACTTGTATGGCTTGGATGCAAGATAATATAAAAATCAAGCCAAGATTTCTCTACACTCTTCCATCTTGCACGTAGACAGATATAGACATTATTTCAACAACCCCAATGGTCAAAAGTTATATATGTTAGATAGTAGTGTGCCCTTAAAATTTTAAAGAGTTCCAACGGTTAACGAATCCAGAATCACTATTTTACTAAAACGGGTTTTGGGGTAAAGGAAAAACACGATTTGGAAAGCTAAGTAATCATAACTTAAGTGATATTTTCATGGCCAAGGCTTGTTAAACAAGTTCATTCACACTACAAATAGAGGGAGTAGGAACTGAAAACATCAAGCCTCCAAGGGAAGTGAACGTGCCAAATTTCTCTTGCTTGCATCCTTTCCTTTTTCATCCTTTCATCTTCAAATTCTACATCCTTTTCACCTTTCATTTTCAAGAAAAATAAAAGCAAACCTAAGCCTTGCTACTTTGGAATCTCACGTGGAACTAGGAACATTTAGAAGGATATCAAGAATCAAACTCCCTTGAGGTAGGTGAAGTTAAATCTCTAGTTAATCAATGAGTTGGATTAATTTACATGCTAAATTATGGTTATT
>PYAF01002217.1:94483-106415 GCA_007407185.1 Glycine tomentella | reverse complement strand
CGAATTAAGCCATAGGATAGGTTATGATTTATACCCATCAATATTAGTGAATTATGGAGTCCATTTGATGATCTTGTGAGGTGAGTTTAATGATACTTTGGACTGTCTGTTTATATTTTTATGGACATATTTTGATTTAATTTTTGAAGTAGAGGATGAATGATGTGGAGTTGAATGGTTTAAATACTTGATGATTTGATTTTGAGGATTAATTATTTGATTTTAAGGATTAATTAGTGTGGTGGTAGGTGAAAGGAGAATTAAGATGTATACTAGGTGTGCATCTTTGCTTGTAAAGGTTTAAAGGAATTAGATATTATTTATATTGAGGATGATTAGTTAGACTACTAACATAATTTTTCTGTAGTTAAGGTTATTCTCTGGTTATGCATAAGTTTGGTAATAATCTTACTTGATTAAGGTATGGTGGTGTAACCATACTTATAAAAGCTTATGGATAAGATATGGTGGTGTAACCATACTTATGATATATATGATGATATGATCTGTGTTTTGCTTATGCATTTGATTTTTCATATGGATGATTGATGTGATTAAGATAGGTGGATTCATGTTTCCATGTTCCAAGTCCAGTACGAGGCTTTGGGAAAACAGAATCTAATGCTACATACAGTACGATATGTAGTACCAATGGGCAAGGATATATGGCAAAATTCATGCATGTTTGCGTAAGACTATAGCAGCGACCACGCTCAGCGTGGCCACATACAGTACGATATGTAGGAGCCATTTGTCCTGGGATAGTTCATCTCATGCATTCATATAGTTTGCATATTGCTTGTGGATGTGTTTGATTTTTTTATGATTTTACTAACCTAATAATAGAGTCGGGATTTAGCTTTACCTACTGAGAAATTTATTTCTCACCAGATATATTTCCTATTTTTTTTAGATGGCAATGATGGACAGGTTCCATGAAGCCTTGGAGTAGTGACGATATATAAAAGAAGTTATGTACTAAGCTGGACTTTTGAGAAAGTAGTGTACTTGTATAAACTCTTGTAACAGAGACATTGACTAATGTATTAGTCTTTACATATTTTGTAAATTTTAATGACTTAGAATTTTTACTAATACACGTTTCTGGAAAATTTTTTATTCTAAGTAAAAATAATAATAATAAAATCAATTTAGAAATTAGGTCGTTACATCCACCAAAGGCAATAGCTACGAAATTTTGAACATCAACACAACATGCAATGAAGTCTAACCTCTAAAGATAACAATATCAAAATTCAAGAAATGGAAAGGTCCCCTTACCTTGATGACGTTGTTAAGCATTTTTAATTTAGTATTTTTATGTTCTTCTTAGCTTATTTTACTTCTCTTAGACTCTTATTTTCTCACTTTTAAATTAGTTTTGTTCTTAGGCAAATAATTGGACTTAATTGATAGTTGCTACTTATTTTCAGATTTTGTGCTTTCTTGACCTATCTTCCTTGTGCAGGATCTAGATGATTCTAAAGAACTCCAAATGAAGCATATGAGTAGTCACTGGAAAACTAAGGAAAAGATCTACAAATTTGTCAGAGATAAGCTTGGGCCAATTCAGCCAATTTTCGGGTCATTTTAGGTTTGGAATTCAGAACCTCTGCACTTGAGCTTTGGGCTGCGAGTTTGGGATTTGATTTGTGTAATTAGCTTAATTAGTTAGATTAGATGGGCCTAATTAGGGCCCATCTCTTCCTTCTGTTCAGTCATTATATATTAGTGTAGTTATTTAGTTAGTTTGTTTGTTAATTCATTTTGTACAAACAAATTTCAGAAGCTTTGTGTGCAAGTTTTTAGATTAAACTCTTCTCTTTCTTTTTTTATCAACTATTTTTCATTGTTCTTCTTCCTGTCATCTATGTTCTTCTATTTTCTTGCACAAATTTTGTGACTCTTCCACTGATGATGATCATGGAAGGCTAAACAATCAATCAATACAAGGATCCAGTCCTAACAAGGAGAATATGAGTTCTGGCTTGGTATTTCAATTTTTGTGTGAATGTTCATCTTCTTCTTCAATCCTATTTTTGATTTTCATGATTATGAATGTTTTTAGGATTGAAAACAGATTAGGTTATGGATTCATTTCCTAATTTTGACTTTTAATCACAGATTGTTTGGATGATATTTCAATCTGATTTGTGATTTTAATTTATTTAGGAGTTAATTCGATTTAACGGCTTCTAATGATTTGGCTCAACGTTCACAATATGATCATTATCAGAAGAACTATGATAATTGGAATGTTTGCTTTTGTGAATTGGATTGATATTCTTGAATATGTTTGACAACATCTTTTATCAATTTTATAGTTTCTGCATTTTTCTGCAATTCTTGTTTGTGTTTCTTCAATTTTTGTTCATTGTCTACAAACCGTTTGATAAAATTCTCCTCCTGTTTATAAGTGGATTAAGTTAGGAACCAAATTGAATTGTATCTCTAAGTTGACCTAAGTTATTCATGTGCTACAGAATTATCCTAGTTTTATTTTTTGTAGCGATTCAACAATTGTTATCATGAAGTTTGCATGAAGATGCTCAAATGAACCAAGAACTCATATCTAGATGTTCCCAAGCTTCAAAGGGTGAAAAAATAAATTTGGAACCAAGAATGAGATTTTTGCACAAAAATGGTGATGAAACAATAAGAGAATGAAGATTAAGAGTCTCTTACCAAAGCTTTAAGGAAAGAAGACTCAAGAACACTTGTATGAAGCTTGGGAGAAGAAGAAAATGGATTCATCTCCCTCCCTTGAAGAACTCGTGCACAACAATGGAGAATGAAGGTTCCAAGTTTGATTTTTTTTTTGAGAGAAGTAAAGAGATAAGGCTTAAGGCTTGGTCCAAATGAAACTTGGTTAGACTTAACATTGACAAGATCAAATTTACAAAATTAATGACCATTTTATAGCCATGGTGGATGTGCGAAATGTTTCCATATATGGGTATTTTGCCTTTTTGAGTTTTTAACTAGAAATGGCTAAAGTAGACTTAACCAAAAATGGTAAAAACTACTTTTGCTAAAACTGGTAAACTTTATCCTAATCTTCTAGATTAGTGTGCTAACATCCCTTGGGAACTCAAAGTGAACCTTTCACGGATTCCACTTGCACAAAGACAAATTACACTACGACTCAATGCACAATGCAATTCTTGCACAGATGGAAATCTAGCTTAGATAATTTATATTTCTCTGTCACGCTTTACTAAACCAATCACATCTATACACACACACACACACACACACATAGCACAAGAATCTATGATTAAAGACATATAACTACTAAAATTAAATTCATACATGCATAGATGATGCAACACAGTTTTCTCTATCAATCAGAGTTGTAATTTTTCAGGGTGTTACAACTCTAAGTTATTTTAATTATTCTACATCATATAATCAAACACTTTAATTAGTCAACAACTAATTAAACTAAATTCTATTTTAAAACTAGTTGTATAATCATTTACGAAAATGCCCTCCACTTTTAATGCTTATGACTTAATTATCCTTTTTCTAATTCAATGAAATCTGGATCACAATTAATCAACCTTAATTATCCCAACTTAATTTCTAACCTTACTTACATTAATTACTAATTTTCTTCTTTCAAACTTGTAATTTCTATTGGTAGACCAAAATCCAATTATTAACATCTAGGCCTTTAATGAGTTGACCATTATTTGATCAAAGAATTTTCTCTAGACTATCCTTATTATTTCTAGACTTTAGCTTAAAAACTTAAGAGTTTGAGCATGCTTAGGTATCCTATGCTAATATCTCATTTTCTACCATTTTAATAGTCTGAAAACACTACATAACCACACATCAAAGCAATAACATTTTCTACCACACATAAAAAATTGAGATGTTACAACCAGATGGGTCATCCCGTGTCTGTTATGATGCAAAAATATTTGAAATTTCATGTGTACACCCATTGAAGAGTTAGGAAATTCTTCAATCTAATGATTTCATATGTACTATATGATCCCAAAGGAAGTTTATAATTAGACCATCAACAAGAAAAAATGGGATTAAATCCATTTCATTTTTAGATCGGATATAGGATGATATTTGTGGACCAATACACCCACCATGTGAATCATTTAGATATTTCATGATTTTAATTGATGCATCAACTAGATGATCACATGTTTCCTTATTTCAACTAGCAACTAGACGTTTATCATATTGTTGGCTCAATTAATTCGAGTTAGAGCTCATTTTCAAATTATCCAATTAAGAGAATTTGTCTTAATAATGGTGATGAAGTTACATCTCATGCTTTTAATGGGTATTATATGACTATTGGAATTTATGTAGAGCGTCATATAGAATATGTTCATGTACTCATGAGATTAAAACTTTTAACATTTTCTTTGGGACATGCAATCTCGTATGTTGCAAATTGATTTACATCATACCAACAAGTTATAGTTAGTTCCCCACTCATGAAATTAATTTTTGGTTAGCAACCTTATATTTTCAATTTAATATTTTTGTTTTCTTTGTATGTATTGTATATGTTATAAATATGAGTCCAATTATTTTATCACAACACACTAATATAAGTCCTTAAAGGGGGTTGGAAATATATGTTGGGTGTGAATCTCCATATGTTGAATCATCAACAATAAATTTATTTATGAATCAGTTTGTCGATTGTTATTTTGAATTAGTTTTCCCAACATGACGGGAGATAGAATGCAGCTGAAAAAAGGAGATTAGTTGAAATGAATTATCATTATCTTGATCCTCGTACAAACAATTTGAACTAGAAGTTCAAAAGATAATTTATTTACAAAATTTAGTCAAAAGAAGTGACTAAATCATATGCATTAACTTCTAATGCTCCAATAAAATTTGATGTCCCTGTTGGACAATATTGCAAAATGGGTCTCAGAAATGCATGAAGTGCGCTAGACACGTTAGTTCCAAAGATAAAAATCCTCATTTAAGAAAAGGAGCTAAAAAGTAAGATGGTCAAATTGAGTTTATGAGAATGTTGAAAGATTTCTTTGACATAATTATATGTTTTAGTTCCAGAAGAACTCAAGAACTTCAAATTAGTGAAAATAAAGAGGTCTCATTATGTCATGAATGGAATATGATGGAACCAAAATAAAGTCAATGTTGACAATGTATTTGCATATAATGTAATGCTAAATGTAATAAATGATAATGATAATAAGGATCAAGAGTAAGTCTATAAAGGATTGTACACAAAGAAATGATTGGCCAAAATGGAAAGACTTAATTGAGTCAACAATTAGACTCGTTTCCCAAAGCGAATTATTTTTGGACCTATAGTCTATACATTTGAAGATGTAAAATAGAGTTATGTTTTTGGACATGTACTACATTCACTTGAAAATGAAAATTTTGGACATGTAGTCCATATAATTGAAGACATAAAACTAATTAGATTTTTGGACCTGAGTGCATATACTTGAGATGTAAAATCTATTACATTTTTGGATTTGGACTTGTTGGTTATACAATTGAAGATGTCAAACCAGTTGGATTCAAATAGAGTTTTGTGCAAAAACAAAATGAGAATGATGAAATTGAGAGAGAAGATATGACTTGACATTAATTTTGAAGACACATATTCACCTGTAGTGGATGTGAGTACTTTTGATACTTAATCATTCTAGTAGCACACAAAGGGATTAATTTACATCTAATGAATGTTGTTGTAACTTACTTATATCATTCATATGACCCTCTTGATAATGACATTTGTATGAGACTCCCTGAAGGATATAATTTGTCCAATAATCCATATTCTCTAGAAGAATACTATCTATGGACTAAAGCAATCAAGTCACATGAGGTATAATCAACTTAATGAGTACTTGCTATGTATTTTCTCAAAAATTTGAACATAGATATTTCATAATTGTTATTTATGTAGATGACGTAAATATTATTGAAACTCTTGAAGAGCTTCCAAAAGCTATAGATTGATTTATAAAAGTAATTTGAGATGAATGAAGAAGTTCTTTGTCTTGAAATACCATCTCTTAGTGTTATTGAAACTAATGTATCTTACTACGCATACATGTTTCAATATGCCATTTTCCATTAATTAACTAGAAAAATATAATTCTTCACCAATACAAAGATATTTAAGCATGTACTTTGTTATTCTAAATGTTATTTCTTAGATCCTTATAATGATATATCATAAGTTTACATGAGGTGATAGAACAATTCCATGACAATATGTGAAATAAGCCAAAATAGGCATATCAGCTAATCATGCAAAAAGTTTATCTCAACATGAGAAAAAAAGGAATCGACGATCACATATGGAGACAATGTTACACATCGGTTGAAAGAAGGATACATCAAAAGAGATAGTACAAAACATATTTTACCAAAGTTTAGTTTCACCTATGATCTCCAAAAGAATGGTGATATAAATGTAAAAAAAGTTCATTCATGTGAGAATCTAAAAGATTTCTTTACAAAGTCATTACCAAGAAAGACTTTTGAGCAACTGACTCACAAGATTGGATTTCATCATCTAAAAGATGATTGTCTGCATGAGGTGGAGAAATAAATACATTATGCACTCTTTTTTTCTTTGTCATGGTTTTTGTTCCATTGGATTTTTCCGACAAGGTTTTTAATGAGATAGAAGATAACATATTGAAGAATGTTGTACTCTTTTTTCTTTACTAGGTTTTTATCCCTCAAGGTGTTTCCTTGTTAAGCTTTAACGAGACACATTCTTAGATAATAGACATCTAAGAGGTAGTTTTATGAATAATCTATTAGTGGTTGTTCATATTTTCATTATCGTTTATAATATTTCCTTGTTTATATTTATCTTTTGTAACTTTCCCAATTAATTTTATACCTATATTACGCCACTTCTATTAGAAAGAATATACACAATTATCATTTTCTCTAACCTCTTGTATTTTTTTTCTTTTTACTTTTCTCTTTACTTTTTTCTTCGATTTATATTTCATTTAACAAATAGTTATATTTCACTGATAAAAATTTATAATATTTATAATTTAAATATAAAAAGATACTTCTACAATTACTCTTTTTTCTTTTAAAAAAAGAGTGAAAAAGTTAAAATTACACTTTTAACTTTAAAATTATGGAAGAGAAAACAACTAACATAATTACTATTTTTAGCCTTAAAATAATGGAAAAATTAAAATTACAAAATTATCCTCATTTCTAATTTTTTATATATATAAAGATATAAAGGTGTATATATATATATATATATATATATATATATAAGAAAAATTAAAATTATATATTTTTTAGACAATAAAATTAAATTTCTAGGAAGCACGAATCCAGCCTTAATGGGCATGGCCATGTGACGAGTCTAGAATTTTATAGATTAAATTAGTATTCTTTTCTTCTTTAATTAGTTATTCAATAAAAAAAATTATTAATATCCTCAATTTTTTTATTTACTACTCAAATTTTTCCAATCAACAAGTGTAATTATATATTTGCAATTAACCTAAAATAATATTTTGTTCAGCTGCAGTCAAAAATATATTTTATTCAGTTATTTTTTAAAAAAAATCAAAATTAAAAATGATAAATGTTCATATTTTTTGAATTTCCGTTTGTCTTTTATTATTATTAAAATATATTTTTATTAATTCAATCAGTATTCTTTTAAATATTTAAATTTATATTTTTATATTCCTTTCTATTCTGTACGAAGTATTGCAGTACGAAACACACGAAACATTTAACATGTGCAATTAAATTTTGATGTGTAATTATTTTAAAATAATAAATTAAAATATTTACAAATTAACAGATTTCTGATTCTATATCCTAGATTTTATCCCTCTAATTATGGATGCACTCCTACCAAAGTAGCTTCGACGATTTCAAGTTTTTCTGGGTGTGATATCTAGTTGATGACTAATATCTAATTGTTTCTAAAAGACAACAATGCAATAGTGAAAATGAAAAATTTGCAATAGCAAATCAAATGCTACAGATGAAAGATATATAAAAGAGATGAGACTTTCTTTCTGTCTTGTAGTTTCTTTTTTTTTTCTCATTTTCTATGTTAGAAAAAGAAAAAAGAAAGAGATGAAATATATATATATATATATATATATATATATATATATATATATATATATATATATATAAAAGGTCCCTTCAGTCTGCTGTATCTTCGATTATGAAGTTTCTAAAAGGTTTCTTCAGTTCCAGAATAAATAATTTTATGGCACGCCGTTATATTTTGGATATCCAATAATTAAAAATGATCCTTCTTAATTAAGAATAAAAAAAATTCAAACACAAAAAAGGAAACTTGCGGTTATAAATCAAACCCAAACCACATCATTCGTGCTTCTTTTAATACGAAATTTGTTTCGTACCAAAAAACATTTCCCTATTCTCAAATACCCTTGCAATGCAAAGAATAACTGCAAGTTGGATTAAATTAAAAGCTCATTTTGATCATTTCTAATTATCAATTGTGGGATATCTTTGATGTATAAAAAAAATCTTAAGCCAAAAGATGAATAAATTATATGATCTCATTCAATTAGGCAATCACAATATAAAGGAAGTGAACGATTTCATATAGGATATGCTTGTGAATATAATTATATAAAATTATTTTACACTTTTTTTAAAAGATAAAATTATGTACTAATAGTGTGTAAAATAATTTTATAAAAAAGTGTAAAATAATTTTATATTCTTATCCAATTACAAACCATTATATATAAAATAAGTTTGTTAATTTTTATTATCTTAAAAGTTATACCAACATTGATTTATCATTTCTTGACAATGTAAAAGTTTTTATACCCACAATGCATAATCATTATATTCAATTTTATTATATGTCGTTATATTTTGAGTATATAAATTATTAGCTTAAATATGTTGTTGATCCTTGATATATATCTGAATTTTCCGTTTGATCCCTAACAAATTTTTCCTTTGCATCTACTCTCTAATATTTGAAAAGTTTTGTTTTAGATCTTTGTCATTAGTTAGGTGATTACATGTCCGTTAAATATTTGATAACCAAATTTGTGACGGCTCAAAAATGTCAGTATTTGTTTCAAAATCAAATTTAAATTTTATCAATTAATGTAAAAAATAAATAAATCAAACATTGAGAAAATCCTTTTTATTCCTCTTCATAACTCTACCACCACCAATACTAACCCTAGCCACAGAAGGCACGAGAACACGAATCAGGTGCCTCACATTGCCACCCAAATTACTCATAGTAACCCGAATTCCTCAAGCCTTATCAGGACTATTCCTTATGCGCTATGGCAACATACACCTCACAACTTCTTGAGCAGCAAAAACAACTCTCATGGTAAGTAAAAAGACATTATCTTTGAAGAAACTTTTCAGCCCAAAATGGCATCTGATCCAAGTCGGATCCGAGATCTTGTGTGGTCGTAGATTCGGCCCTTTCACAAACACAACCATGGTGTCTCTGTTGAGGGTAGCCTTGTACACCACCTTGTCCCAAGATTGGGTCATTTGGTTCATCAAAACGCCTAAATTCTGATGACCCACCTCGTCACGCTATAACGCCCTGAAATTTCAATAACTGAAAATAGATGTTTAATGTATTCCTTCTGTTATTTGATTATTTATTTTAGTTTAGATTAGTTGAAGTTTTGTGTAAATTATCCTTGTGCAACTGCTTGGTGTGGATGTTAGGTTATATGATCAAGTTTGACCCAAAACCTATTTCGGTAAAACTACAATCTCAAACTCGTAAACTATTGAATCGCCTTCAAATTTGGATTGTAGGTTTACAACCCAAGTCTTTATGTTATGACCATTAGGATTTGCGAAATAACAACTTTGGATATCTCTCTTAGCACAACCAGCACGCTAAGCACAATTCCATCAACGCCAAAATTGTGTTTTTCACTCTTTTTTCCCCAAAACCCTCACCCAAACCCTTACCCTCCTCCTCCACCACCCACGACCATCGATGACCGCCACAAACCATAATAGAGGACTATCCAAAGAGCATAAAGATCTAGAAGCACTCCATGAATTGAAGAGTCAAATGGCAAGGTTCAAAGCCAAGCTTCTACAATAAGAGATGACCAAGAGAATCCAGGTTGGAATAATTATCAAAGGCAAGGATGGAGGATGCCATAAGGAGCTGAATTGGAGCATATTGAAGATTTTTTAGCAACTCTCTTAGTGCGCATGTCTCGCTTAGCACAATTCCTTGGCAGAGAATTTTTTGGGCTTAGCGCGTAACGTCTGTGAGGATTTTCATATTTCTTGTTTATTTGTGTAATGGGCGTCAATGTGGATTGTAATAGGCTCAAACTATGAGTTTTTAGGTTTTATTAGAGGTTTAGCTCTATAAGTACTCAGATATTGCTATTTTTGGCACAACCTTGATTAATGAAATAAAGTATTTGCTAGAATTGAGAGCTTAGCCCCTTTTTGGTTCTTGGTTGAACCCAAATCGATTCTTATCAAGGAAACTTTCCTTTGTGGCGAATCCTTCTCCGACTTATCGCTCCACTATGGATCGTGGCGTCATTCATTACCATCTTCTTAATCTTCTTCATCTTTTGTTTTTAAGTTCGAAACAACTATTAATGGAGTCTTGAAATTTGCATCGGAAACGATCCAATCCAAGTGTTCATGCCTTGATCATCATTATGTGGTAATCAGAGCTTGAATCTGGAGAGCAATTCGAAATGATTTCTATCAATTTAGGTGCAATTTTCATTTTTGTTTTCTTTTTCAAAAAAAAAACAGAAAATTAAATTCCTTTGATTCTTGCTTGTTTGTGTTTAATTTTGTGTTTTTCTAAGTTTATCTTGCATTTGCCTTCAATTTCCCTATCTTTTTGTTGAATTCAAAGTTGATTTGAGTATGGGTTATTCTTCATGTTCTTCGTGTTCTTCATGAAACTCATAGCACTACTAGAAAATTTCTGAGTTTGATCCATTACAATTCTGTCTGGAGAGCATTGGGGAGTTTGTGTAAATATCAAAAGAGAAAATACAAAAGACCAAAGAGCAAATTTTAAAAATTATTTTGGGGACAAAATGAAAATATCAAAAAAAATATGAGGAACCAAATATATAAAGAAGAAAGGTGACAGTCAAATTTAACACCCATCTTTCCTAGTGTGTGCTTATTGTTGATTTCTAGTACTCTCATCTTGCATTTTTTTTTATATCTTCCTATTTGTCTTGTTTGGCATTCCTTTTTAGTAGTACTTTCTTTTTGAGCTTTTATTGCTTGTCTTCTAAATTTCCAAGATTTTGTCTTAGAGTTTTCTTTCTTCCTTGACCTCTTAAGTTGAGTTTAGATTTGTTTTATCTTTCACTTTGGTTACTCCTTGAATTGAAATCTTTGGTTGATTTCAAGGGCTAAAGAAGAGTTAGGGAGTGAAAAAAAGAAACAAAAGAGTGAACCTTATAGAAAAAATCTTACAAGTGTGAAACACGAGTGTTGAAGAGTGGTAAGGTCCAATAATTTGTTTGTTTTACTAACCTTTTCATGTAGCAATGGTGTCCGAAAGTGATAGTGATCCACCTTCTCCTAGAACCGCTAAGCTAATGGCTTCATTGGCTACGCAAATGGATAAGTTGCAAAGAAATGTTGAAATAATGATGGGAGACAGATTTGATGAGATACAAAGAAGCACTCAATAGTTGAGTGGAAGAATGGAAGATATAGAGAGGAGTGTTAATTTGAGGGGGAGTTGCTTGAAGCACAAAGAACTTTGATTCAAGAAAGGATGGTTTTGAACTTTCAACATGCCCTTGAAGCATTGAAGAAAAGCTTGTGATCAAATGTAAAAGGAAGGAAGTTTTCTGATGATCCAAATCATTGCATTCATATCATTCATAAGTTTGAGAATTAAATCACAAGGCTTTAGTAAATTGTT
>PYAF01002217.1:49829-85331 GCA_007407185.1 Glycine tomentella | reverse complement strand
ATTATTTATACATCAATCATTCTTTAACCTAAAACCAAGTCATTTATCCAAGTAATCATGTTCCTAGCAATCTTTATTTCTTTGAGACATTTCATCAAACACTTAGAATACAAGACTTAATCAAATGAAGCAAGGAATAATATTCAAACTAAGCTATCATAAACTCCCCCATACCTTGCCTTTCTTAAGCTTTTGGACAGCCCCTTGCTCCTAATGATTTGTGGACAGCTTGTTTCCTTTGTGATTGAATGATTCTTTCTCCTAGGTTTCTAGTGCTTCACGTGAGAATGGAAGGGTAATTGGCATTGGCTTTGTTCTATATAAATGATGGAATGAAATGGACAAGCTTTGGAGGTGGGTTTTTACACGTAGAACTCCCTTAGGCTGTCCCAAATTTTCGGTCATTTGCTCCCTTATATAGGATGGCTTAGTTTGATTTTTATCACAAATATCCAAGGCTAGCTTTCCATGTGTTTGATTTCTTATTGGCTAGCCATTTACCTTTGTACAAGTGGCCTCCTTCTTGATTATTCTTCCTTGGAAAGCACTCTTGGCTGGTTTCACGTGGAATGCTAGCTTTTGGCTTCCAAAGTTTACAAATATCTCTTAAACCATTAATGCTTACTTTCCACCAAGTGCTATTTGATTGGCTAATCTTTTCCTACCTTCCAAGTGTCCCACTTCATGAATTTTCTACACTTCTCCCTTGCTTTCTAGCTTTTCATGTGGATTTACTCAGCTTGGAGAGTAATCTCCCTTAATTTCGTGGCATAGCTAGTGTTTTAGAGATACTTTGTACTTTTCTTCATTCTTGACTTTTCCCCAAACCCGTATTAGTAAAATAGTGGTTCTGGATTCATTAACCGTTGGATTTTCTTAAAATTTTAAAGGCATACTCCTAACTCACATATCGAACTTTTGACTGTTGGGATTTTTGAAAGAATACCTATAACTGTCTACGGGTCCAAAGGAATCAAGAGGAAGTTTATTTAAAAAATCTTCTTACTTCATTATTACCTTACTTTACAAATGGACCAATGGCATGTATCCTAGCCTCTTAAACATCCATGTGTCCACTCTTGAAGTTTCTTAAAGTTTTTCTCCATTGATCTTGCATCATATGGTCAAGACTTAATTTAGAAATCCAAATAAATCCAATTTTCCTTTTATTACTTATAATAGCTAAATTCTAATTTCTTATTGGTTCATTTTTCCTTGAATTATTAAAATTACTATACTAACTCATTTAGGAAACCTGTTCCTCCCATAATTAAGAGAAAACTCCATAGATTATGTTCATACTTTACTTATAATTTTTCTGATGTTTAAGGTAGTCTACATTAAACTCTTTTCAACCTATCTTCCAAAATTCGTAGAAATTTTATTTTAGGGTTCTCTGCCTCCAACCTTACTGATACTTGATTATCTAAAAGTATTTTATCCTATATTTAGGTTCCCACAAATTTCTAAGGTCATCTTGGTCAGTTTTGACCTAGGGGCATTTGCTAATTTCACCCCTCACCCTTGGGGTATAATTGTCATTTCCAAAAATATTCAGGGAAACTCTGTAATTGTTACCCTAAGGGTATTCTGATTATTTTTCAAGCATCCCAGAGTGTTTATAGATTTTCCTCCTTAAAGTATCTTGTTAAAATGCCTAGGGGCAATTTGGTCATTTCTGAAATGTCCAAGGGTATTTTCGTCATTTTCCCCTAATCTTTCTGTACTGCCTTGAATCAACATTTAACCCGAGTAATTGACTGTAGTTCCCAAAATTTTGGGGTGTTACAATCATTGTCATCTGGTATTTGTTGATCTTGTATAATAAACTCACCCTTGCAATTTTGTACCATGTGATTGGCACTTGTGATGATCGCGAACCTTCGTTCGTGGGAGCAAATGAGCAGCAGTAGATGATGTTGGAGGGAGATCCTTTTGTTAGAACCGCCAAGTCAACGTGGTAACGTTAGAATTATTTTGGGAGAGAGTTGTGTTTTATAACTCTTTCTTAGTTGGTTCCTTGATTCTTTTTGATTGGGCATGTAAATCTCAGGCTTAGATACATGTAAAAATTGAATTATGTTCTAACATGTGAATGATATATAATGGTTTAATTTATATATATATATATATATATGTGTGTGTGTGTGTGTGTGTGTATTTATTTATTTATGTATTTGTGTGTTGTTTGTAAGTGTATTATCACAAAAAATTTACCCTCATTTTTATAACTAAATTAATGGAGTTTTCATTTAAAATTGAAATTAAACGTTTAGAGTTGTGATATCGTAGCAACGAGGCGGATCGTTACACGCGCCGCTGCAAGTTGAGGGCTTGGGAGGCAATGCCAACAGAGGAGTTTGTTTGGGTAAATTGACACCTAATGTAACGACCCGCCTTGTCGCTACGACATCACAAACTCTAGATCGTGCAATTTAAATTTTAATATGAAAACTCCATTAATTTGATTATGAAAATGGTAGTAAATTTTTCCGCAATAATACCATTATTATACACACGATACAATTACATAATTGAATACACATGTATGCATATATTGAACCAGTACATATCAGTTGCATATCAACACTTAATTTGATTTTACATATATTTACACCTGGAATCTTACATGACCAACAAAAAGAATCGAAGAACTAACTAAGAAAGAGTTGATTAACAAAACACAACTCTTTCCAAAAAAGAATTCCAACGTCATCACGTCGGCTTGGCGGCTCCAACAAAAAAAATCTCCCTTCAAGGTCACCTACTGCTGCTCATCTGTTCCCATGAACAAAAGTTCACGATCATCACAGGTACCAACCACGCGGTACAACAAATGCAAGGGTGAGTTTATTATATAAAACCAACGAACATCAGATAGCAACAATTGGGAAGAAAACAACATTACCCACCATAATCATTAACAAAAATCCATGATTCCAATACACACTCAACAAACCAATCATCCAATGCATTTCACAACTCAAACACTCATGCATAGAATGATGCATGCACCTGACTCATCTATCAGCATGCAATGTGGTACCATCTCCAAGAAATAGCCCCTCATAGGAAAAATGATTCCCCACCTATCAGGGCCACCCTGTCGTGCACTGGCCATTCCCCCCACCCGGTGATCAGCCAGCGTCGTTAGGGAATTCCAAACCTGATGACCCCTTAGTACCTGCGTTCTCAACCCACTGAAACTCATAGGTACACGAGTTATAACACCTCAATTCTACTATCCTATTAGTTATAAATTTTACCGATCGTTCCTTTCCTTTTCCGTAAAATAATTCCTACGAATTGTACTAATCATCAAGATCATAAACAAGTTTTTCATCACCAAGTGTTATTTATAATAATAAAATACAGTCCACCATAATAAATACAGTCCAACATAAAAATACAGTCCGGCATAACAAACTACAGGTCGTTCTAAGTTCTATTACATATTACATATCACCAAAACAAATAAATATTACAACATAACAAAATATCTGCCACAAAATATCTTCCCAACATCTTCCACTTGCTATTCTTTTACTGTTCCTCTGCTCACCCAAATAAATTGAGGTCATCGCAGGTGTCAGCCATAGACACAAAATATAGGGTAAATTTATGATAAACATAGTTTAAATAAAAGAATATATCCATAGATAGTCATAATATCATTCATAAAATAAGATGTATCGAAGATGCATGATTCTTTGTTTATATGATGCATGACTCTCTCAAAATCTTATCAAATGGTACCATAGTCAAGATAGCCCCACTCTCTGGCATGGAATTGGATCGATCAGTCAGGGTAGGTCAGTGTTGCAAAAGGACTCCCACCCACACTACATGTGATCATCATGGGTAGGTGATCTCCCCACTACCACTACCCCCCAGCTCAGACACCTTTTGTTTGAACGCTCGTCTCAATTCTTTCAGCCATCTGACACCTCCTCTTGAGGTAACATGACTTAACCCCCGCCGGGCAACATGGCTTAACCCTCGTCGGGCATATGCATATGAGACATGTATGATTGATTTTCTTTTTATCTTATATTTACTTTTCAATATTAATCTTCAATTTATATCTCATATGCTTAAACTTTCAACATGAATCTAGTATAAAGTTCAATATAATGGACATGTTCAAAGATTCATAGAACATTCAACAATACATAAAACTTTATTAAATAACACATAAAACTTTATTAAAGCACTCAATCATGCAACTATAATTCAAATCAAACAATTTCTTAAAGACAAGTCACAATACACAGATTCAAGTCACTTATTCAAACAATCAACCCTTAAACTACCTTTATCATAAAGCTTCCCTATACATACAACACAAGTAATACTTAAACTATATTTATCATAAAGCTTCCCCATACATACCTTGTCTTTCCTCTTAAAACTTGACAAACTTCCTCCTAAATGCTCCTAGATCCCACGTGAGGCTTCAAGATGGTGGGGTTTATGTTTTACTTTTATTCTTTTTGAAAGTGAAAGGTGAAAGGGATGTAGGATTTGAAAATGAAAGGATGAAAGGGATGTGAAGAAGTTTTGCATGTGCACTTACTTGAACAAGCTTGATTTTTTTTGGTCCCCACCCCTTTATATAAGGTTGAAGATAATGTTTTAAAATGCCTTTTCTACAAAAATCTCCTAGGTCATTATGGCCTTGCTTTCCAAGTGGCTAAATCTTAATGGCCATTGATTTTTCTCCATACAAGTGTCCTTATTCTTGAAGATTCTCAACAATTCTCATCCTTTCTTGTTTTGCACGTGGAGTGGCTAGGCCTTAGGAAAAATCTTCACTAATTCTCCTTCCTTCACGTGGAGTAGCTAAGCTTTTGTAAATTTTGTGCTTTTCTTCATTCTTTACTTATTATGTTATCTTTGAAATGAATAAAATTGTTTCTAGCATTTAGTAAAATCTAATTTGAATTTTCCTACTTTAAGAATAATATAATTCTAAAGTTATTTAGAGGTTAACTTCCATCCTAGTAAAAATTACCCACAAGTAATATATTCAGGGTGTTTATTTAAGCTTTACTTACAAAATTACTTTTATCTTAATTCTAATCGGTCCATTTTACTTTTGATTATTAAAATTACTAAACTAGTTTATTAGAGGAGTATATTCCTCTATAATTAAGAGAAAATTATCTAAATTCTATTTATCATTTTTTCCATTTTTTTCTAATACCTTAATCCTTTTACATAGAGTTTCAACGTTTTCATTTTGTAAAATTCCTAGAAATTTTATTCTAGAGTTTCTTGTTACAAACTATTTGGATATTCTATTAACTAAGAGTGCTTTATTCTTTTATCAGGTTTCCCCAGAGTCTCTAAAGGTATCTGGTCATTTTTGGCCTACAAGGGTATTATGGTAATTTCAACATTCATCCTAGGGGCATAATAGTCATTTTTACCATAAAATATCTATCTAAAATATCTAAGGGTATTCTTGTCATTTTCAAAACATCCGAGGGTATTTATGTAATTTTCATCTTAAAATAACTTGTTAAAATATCTAGGGACATATTTGTAATTTTTAAAAATATCTAGGGGGATTTTCGTCTTTTTCACCTCAAGGACATTTTCGTAATTTTTTATTTAAGGCAAGGGTAATATAGTCATTTCCCTTAAACTATTTTTGTAAAATATAAATGCACATTAATAATCTCACAAAAACAATTCACAAATATATCTATTGAAAATATGAGGGTGTTACAATTCTCCCTCCCTTAAAAAATTTCATCCTCGAAATTTACCTGATTCAAAGAGTGTCGGATAACTCTTTTGCATCTCACTTTCTAGTTCCCATGTAGCATCACCATTTGTGCCGTTTGCCCAGATTACCTTTACCAAAGGAATTTCTTTTCCTCTTAGGGCTTTGATCCTTCTATCCTCAATTCTTACTGGAAATGTTTCATAAGTTAAATTATCCTTTAGGGGTACATCATCCATCTCAATCACATGTGAAGGATCATGGCCATACTTACATATTTGGCATATGTGGAAAACATTATGAAGATTTGAAAGATTTGGGGGTAAGGCAATTTGGTAAGCTACTGGTCCGACTCTTTTAATGATCTGGAAAGGTCCAACAAAACGTGGTGTAAGCTTCCGGGATTTCAAAGCTCTCCCAACACCAATCCAAGGATTTACTCTTAAAAATACATGATCTCCTACATCGAACTCTAAATCCTTTCTTCTCTGATCATGATAACTCTTCTGCCTGCTTTGGGCAGCTTTCATCTTTTCTTGAATTAATTTAATTTTATCAGTAGTTTGTTGCTCTGGTCCTAAAATTAAGTTTTCTCCAGATTCTACCCAACACAGAGGAGTTCTACACTTCCTACCATACAAAGCCTCATAGGGTGTCATACCAATAGAGGAATGAAAACTATTATTGTAGGTGAATTCTATCAAAGGCAAAAAGTTTTCCCAGTTTCCTTTATGTTCTAAAACACAAGCTCTCAACAAGTCTTCTAAAGATTGAATAGTTCTTTCAGATTGTCCGTCAGTTTGGGGATGGTCGGCTGAACTCAATTTTAATTTGGTTCCTAAAGCTTTATGCAAACTATCCCAAAATCTTGATGTAAATCTAGGATCCCTATCAGATATAATACTAGAAGGAACTCCATGCAACCTTACAATTTCTCTTATGTACAAACTTGTCAGTTTTTCTAAAGAATACCTGATGTTAATGGGGGATAAAATGAGCAAATTTTGTTAATCGATCTACTATAACCCATATGGAATCAAAACCTTTAGAACTCTTTGGTAAAGAGGTAACAAAATCCATGGATATATTATCCCATTTCCATTTAGGTATCTCTAAAGATTGCAGCATACCAGAAGGCTTCTGATGTTCTATCTTAGATTTCTGGCACACTAAACAAGAATATACATATTCACTTATCTCCTTTTTCATCTTTGGCCACCAAAACAAAACTTTTAAATCTTGATACATTTTAGTGGCTCCGGGATGGATACTTAACTTACTTTTGTGTCCTTCTTCTAAAATTATTTTCTTAAGTTCAGGTTCATTAGGCACACAAATTCTTTCTTGTAATCTTAATATACCATCTGTTCCTATTTTAAATTCACTATTTCCTCCATTGGATATATTTTCAAATATAGTTCTTAAGAAAGGATCAGATCTTTGCCTATTTCCTATTTCTTTCAAAAAGTCATTAGAAACTTGCAAGGCTCCTAACTTAATACTTACAAGTGTAGTTTCACATATCAAGCTAAGATCTCTAAATTGTGTTAAAACATATCCATTTCTCTAACCATCAATGCAGATATCATCAAAGATTTCCTACTTAAAGTGTAACACCTCCTTTTACTATCTTGTATTTTATTGATTTTGAATGGAATTTCTTTTCCACTTGCTTTAGAATTATCTTAATTATAAATTTCACGGAAAATTTGTTTCTTCTTGCTTCAAATTTTACTAATCATCATAAACGAGTTCTTCCTCACCACGGTCTATTTATAATAATAAAATACAGTCCATCAATATACAGTCCAAAATATAGTCCAACATACAGTCCCAAAATGCATGTCAACAATATACAAACTGGTCTAAATTCTAGTACAAATTACATGTCATCAGAATAATCGCAATTAACAAAATACAAGCCATCAAAATTTCTTCATCATATCTTCTACACCACCATCCTCCGCTATGAGTTACTATTTTTCTACTCGCCCAAATAAATTGAGGTCATTGCAGGTGTCAACCACCGACACAAAAGGTAAGGTAAGTTTATGATAAATATAATTTAAATCACAAAATATATACAGAAAGTCATCACAGTATATATATAGAAAGTCATCTCCATATATACAGAAAGTCATCACAATCTATATATATGGAAAGTTATCATAACGTCATCAAAATATGATGCATGCTTAACTTCTTATATTAACACGGTCTAGCCCCCGCCAAGCAAAATATCAAAATAACACGGACTAGCCCCTGCCAGGCACATGCACATGAATCATGCATGAATGAATTTCTTTTTATCTCATATTTACTCTTCAACATAAATTTATATCTCATATTCTCATATGCTTACACTTTAAACTTTCAACATCACGCTTCATATAATAGACATGCTTTTAACATACTTTTAGCATAAAATTTGATAGACATGCTCAAGGATTTATAGCACACTTTTAACCATATATAAACTCATAAACTTCAATGAAACATTCCATTATGTTACTATAAATCAAATTAGCCATTCCTTTAAATATAGTCATAATACATAAAGATTTAAGTCACTTAATCATTCACCCATTAAGCTAGATTCAAGTTATTTATTCCAACAATCATTCCTTAAGCTAATTTCAATCACTTATTCAAATAATCATTCATTAAACAATCTTTATCTCTTTGAAACATTTCATCGAACACATGGTATGCAAGGCTTAATTCTTTATGGAAACAAATGAGAATCTTAGCATAATTAATATCTAAACCATATTTATCATAAAACTTCCCCATACCTTGCTTTCTTCTTAAAATTTGACAGCCTTGCTCCTAGTTTCTCACGTGGGATTTCAAGATTGTAGGCCTTTGTTTTTGCTTTAAGTCAAGGTGAAAAGGATGTGATATGGAGTAGAATTTTGCACGTATGATTCCCTTTGGACAGCCTACATGTTCGGTCCTCACCACCTTTTTATAAGGTTGTTGAACTTTGCTTTGCTACAAATATCTACAAATATCTCTTTAGTTATCATGGCTTGCTTTCCATTTGGTTCCTTCTTATTGGCTATTAAATTCTCACCTCCAAGTGTCCATATTCTTGAGAATTCCACATCATTCTCCTTGGCTCTCAATTTGCACGTGGATTCCTAGGCTTGTAGTGAAATCCTCATTTGCTTTCCTTTCTCACGTAGGATTGCTAAGTTTTTAGTGAATTTTTATGCTTTTCTTTATCCTTTTACTTATTATATTATCTTGAAATAAAATTGTTTCTAGCTTTTAGTAGAATCTAATTTACATTTTCCTACCTATGAATAATATATTTCTAGGTTAATCTTAATCCTTTTAAAATTTCTCACAAATCATACCTTTTAGGGTTTTATTTAAGCTTTTCCTACAAATTACATTTACCTTAATTCTAATTGGTCCATTTACTTTTGTTTATTAAAATTACTAAATTGGTTCATCAAATGAGTCTATTCCTTATATAATTAAGAGAAAATTCCATAGATTTCATTTACCCTTTTCCTGTGTTTCTCTGATGCCTGAGTTAAGCTGAATTAAGTTTCTTTCTAAATTTCTTTCTAAAATTTATAGAAATTCTATTTTATAGTTTTCTGTCACAAACTATTTTGATATTCTGCTATCTAGGAATATTCTGTCTTTTCCTCAGGTTCTTACAGAATTCCCAAGAATATCTGGTCATTTCTAGGCTAAAGGGTATTTTGGTAATTTTCAAAATAGCCAGGGGTATTTTTGTCATTTTGACCTTAAGGGCGGTTTTGTAATTTTTAATTTAAGGAAGGGTAATATAGTCATTTCCCTTTATACTATTTTTAGAAATTCCTAATTAATATGCATATCCATATCAAAATTTCATGCACAATTATATTGTTGAGATATGAGGGTGTTCCATAAAGCATCTGCCACCACATTGGCTTTTCCAGGATGGTAATTAAGTTAAAAATCATAATCCTTCAAAAATTATATCCATCTTCTTTGTCTCATGTTTAATTCCTTTTGACTAAACAAATATTTCAAACTCTTATGGTCACTGAAAACCTCAAAATGTGAGCCATACAGATAATGTCTCCAGATTTTTAATACAAATACCACAGCTACTAACTCTAAATCATGAGTAGGGTAATTTCTTTCATGGGGTTTTAATTGCCTAGATGCATAAGCCACTACCTTTCCATCTTGCATCAAAACTCCCCCTAAGCCCATTTTAGATGCATCACAATATACTACAAAAGGTTTTTCTAAATTTGGTAAAATTAGCACAGGTGTTGTAGTCAACTTATTTTTTAGAGTTTGAAAACTTTCCTCACACTGTGTATTCCATACAAAAGCTTGACCTTTTCTAGTTAAGGTAGTCAAGGGTAAAGCTATTTTAGAAAAATCCTTAATGAATCTTCTGTAATACCCTGCTAATCCTAAGAAACTTTTGATTTCAGTGACTGACTTAGGTCGTTCCCATTCAAGTACAGCTTTTACTTTAGAAGGATCTACTAAAATTCCTTCTCTAGATATTTCATGACCTAAGAAATTCACTTTTTCTAACCAAAATTCACACTTAGACATTTTAGCATAAAGTTGCCGTTCTTTTAGGGTTTGCAAAACAATCCTCAAATGTTCAGCATGTTCTTCTCTAGTTCTAGAATACACTAAAATATCATCAATGAATACCACCACAAATTTATCCAAATAAGGGTGAAAAACTCTATTCATATAATCCATAAACACAGCTGGAGCATTAGTCACACCAAAAGGCATAACTAAATACTCGTAGTGACCATAACGGGTACTAAAAGCAGTTTTGGGAATATCTTCAGATTTTACTCGGATTTGATGGTATCCTGATCTAAGATCGATTTTACTAAACAAGCTCCTACCAATTGATCCATAAGATCATCTATCTTGGGCAAAGAATATTTATTCTTAATCGTCACTTTATTTAATTGACGATAATCCACACACATTCTCATGGAGCCATCTTTTTTCTTTACTAATAATACTGGGGCTCCCTCATGGTGATACACTTGGTCTCACAAATTGTTTACTCAACAGTTCTTCTATTTGTTTTTTCACTTCAGCTAGCTCTACAGGAGACATTCTATAGGGTGCTATAGAAATAGGTCCAGTTCCAGGAATTAAATCTATGGAAAATTCAACTTCCCTTTCAGGAGGTAAGCTATTTACATCTTGAAATACTTCAGGAAATTCTTTTACTTCAGGCAAATCTTTTCCATCAGAGTTAGTTTTAGGTTCAGAGTAAGATGTAATCATGTATATTTGAGCATTATTCTTTCATTATCCTAAGGACTTTGCTAGGAGAAATAATCTGCATATCCTTACTGACTCGAGGACCTTCAAAAACTATAGTTTTATCAAAACAATTTAACAAGACATGATTGGATAATAACCAATCCATACCAAGTATAACATCAATTTGTTGCAAAGGTAAACAGATCAAATCAATAGAAAACATTTTATCATCAATTTCTAATTGACAATTCAGAAAAATTTCAGATGTGACAACTAATTTACTAGTAGGGGTGGTTACTGTCAAATTGAGATTTAAAGGGGACACAAGAAGTTTTAGACTCTGAGCACATGTGTATGAGATGAAAGAATAAGTAGCTCCTGAATCAAATAATACGTCTAAAGGAATTTTACTTATGAAACACTTACCTTGAATTAAATCTTCAGATTGAGAAGTCTCAGTTCCACTAAGAGCAAATACTCTTCCAGTGGCTTTTGGTTTCTCTAGGGGATGGCTTTGACTTCCTTCTTCTTTCTTTTTGCAATTCATAGGACAATGTATTGAAAGATGTCCTCTCTTATTGCACACCGAACATAGGGGACTTGTACATGTGGAAGCAAGATGTCCAGGTTGTCCGCATTTGAAACATCTTATAGGAAAGGATGAAGAGGCTTGATTGACTGGGGCTCTAGGATTAGAAACATATAGACAACTCTTGTTATAGGGTTTCCCTTGATTTGGATGATATTTCATTTTATTTCTAATAGGTCCTATATTCTTATAAGAGGATGCCCTAACCCTAGAGTCCTCATCATAAATTCTACACATGTTAACTAATTGAGGGAACTGACGCACTCCTTGGTAATTCACGGCTTGTTTTATTTCAGGTCTTAATCCATTTAAAAACTTGACACACTTTGAGCTTTCCCCTTCTACACCTTGGTAGTGAGGGAAATATCTTACTAATTCTTCAAACTTGACTGCATATTCTGCTACAGTCATGTTTCCCTGTTTTAACTCCAGAAACTCCATTTCTTTTTTATTTCTAATATCCTCGGGAAAATATTTTTCTAAAAAGACTGTTTTGAAAATTTCCCAAGTTATTGCTTGGTTTTCAGCTTCTAATCGTAATTGAGTGTTTTCCCACCAAAATTCTGCTTCCTCTGCTAACATATAAGTACCAAAAAGTACCTTTTTGTCAGCAGGACAGGCCATTACTCGAAAGATTTTCTCTATCTCTCTTAGCCATGACTGGGCACCATCTGGGTCATATCTCCCTTTGAAAGTTGGTGGATGGTTCCTTTGGAAACTTTGTAACCTTTGGTATTCAGTGTTCACGTTTCTTTGTTGATTCCCCATCGCTTGTGCTAAAGCTTGTAATGCGTCGGCTATAGCACGGTCGTTTCTACCAGCCATTTCTTTTTACTTGTTTGTAAAAACAACGTAAGTTTCAAATTAATAGATTAGAACATAACTAATAATACGGTCACACAATTTTTACAACACTTATATATATATATATAAGTAGTTTGTACAAAATATTTATACAACTACTACAATTCTACAGTTATTTCTAGATATGTTAGTTCATATTTATACAGCTACCTTACTATTAGACAGCTATTTTACATATCACATTTATTATTTATACTATTTCTACTTCTCATACTTCATCTCTTTTGTTATTTAGAAGTTTTGTCCCACTTCCTCTATATCATAATACTGTGTTACACTATATTTTGAAACAGTCATTGGTTTTTCTACTCCATAGTAGATATAATAATCTATTTGGTGAAACACTTTTCTATCAGAGGTCCATGGTACAACTATAGTGTCGTGTTCTTCCTTTGTAATTGGGGGCTCTTCCGGAGTAGAATTTGCTTTGAACTTAATTATTTGGACATGGGTTGTGGTTTGATTTGCCTCGGATGTTTCTCTTTGTCTTTGAATATCAAGTAGAAAGAAAGTCTTACTGTGGGATTCCATTCCCCTGAATAGCCACCACAAGTAAGTTCTTATTCCTATATTTCAAGAAAACTTTCTCACGAAAATACAATCCATAATTCATAGCAACATACAGAACACATATCATAACATCTTGCAGAAAGACACAGCAAACAGAAACACATCACACAGAAACATAGTATACACATAACACACAGTCCTAAGAAACAAACGGGGCTCTGATACCACTATTATAACACCTCAATTCTACTATCATATTAGTTATAAATTTTACTGATAATTCCTTTTCTTTTCCTTAAAATAATTCCTACGAATTGTACTAATCATCAAGATCATAAACAAGTTTTTCATCACCAAGTGTTATTTATAATAGTAAAATACAGTCCACCATAATAAATACAGTCCGACATAACAAACTACAGGTCGTTCTAAGTTCTATTACATATTACATATCACCAAAACAAATAAATATTACAACATAACAAAATATCTGCCACAAAATATCTTCCCAACATCTTCCACAGAATCCTTCCACTTGCTATTCTTTTACTGTTCCTCTGCTCACCCAAATAAATTGAGGTCATCGTAGGTGTCAGCCATAGACACAAAATATAGGGTAAGTTTATGATAAACATAGTTTAAATAAAAGAATACATCCATAAATAGTCATAATATCATTCATAAAATAAGATGTATGGAAGATGCATGATTCTTTGTTTATATGATGCATGACTCTCTCAAAATCTTATCAAATGGTACCATAGTAAAGATAGCCCCACTCTCTGGCACGGAATTGGATCGATCAGTTAGGGTAGGTCAGTGTTGCAAAAGAACTCCCACCCACACTACATGTGATCATCATGGGTAGGTGATCTCCCCACTACCACTACCCCCCAGCTCAGACACCTTTTGTCTGAACGCTCGTCTCAATTCTTTTAGCTATCTGACACCTCCTCTTGAGGTAACACGGCTTAACCCCCGCCGGGCAACACGGCTTAACCCCCGCCGGGCATATGCATATGAGACATGAATGATTGATTTTCTTTTTATCTTATATTTACTTTTCAATATTAATCTTCAATTTATATCTCATATGCTTAAACTTTCAACATGAATCTAGTATAAAGTTCAATATAATGGACATGTTCAAAGATTCATAGAACATTCAACAATACATAAAACTTTATTAAATAACACATAAAACTTTATTAAAGCACTCAATCATGCAACTATAATTCAAATCAAACAATTTCTTAAAGACAAGTCACAATACACAAAGATTCAAGTCACTTATTCAAACAATCAACCCTTAAACTACCTTTATCATAAAGCTTCCCTATACATACAACACAAGTAATACTTAAACTATATTTATCATAAAGCTTCCCCATACATACCTTGTCTTTCCTCTTAAAACTTGACAAACTTCCTCCTAAATGCTCCTAGATCCCACGTGAGGCTTCAAGATGGTGGGGTTTATGTTTTACTTTTATTCTTTGAAAGTGAAAGGTGAAAGGGATGTAGGATTTGAAAATGAAAGGGTGAAAGGGATGTGAAGAAGTTTTGCATGTGCACTTACTTGAACAAGCTTGATTTTTTTTGGTCCCCACCCCTTCCTTTATATAAGGTTGAAGATAATGTTTTAAAATGCCTTTTCTACAAAAATCTCCTAGGTCATTATGGCCTTGCTTTCCAAGTGGCTAAATCTTAATGGCCATTAATTTTTCTCCATACAAGTGTCCTTATTCTTGAAGATTCTCAACAATTCTCCTCCTTTCTTGTTTTGCACGTGGAGTGGCTAGGCCTTAGGAAAAATCTTCACTAATTCTCCTTCCTTCATGTGGAGTAGCTAAGCTTTTGTAAATTTTGTGCTTTTCTTCATTCTTTACTTATTATGTTATCTTTGAAATGAATAAAATTGTTTCTAGCATTTAGTAAAATCTAATTTGAATTTTCCTACTTTAAGAATAATATAATTCTAAAGTTATTTAGAGGCTAACTTCCATCCTAGTAAAAATTACCCACAAGTAATATATCCAGGGTGTTTATTTAAGTTTTACTTACAAAATTACTTTATCTTAATTCTAATTGGTCCATTTTACTTTTGATTATTAAAATTACTAAACTAGTTTATTAGAGGAGTATATTCCTCCTATAATTAAGAGAAAATTCTCTAGATTCTATTTATCATTTTTTCCATATTTTTCTAATACCTGAATCCTTCAACATAGAGCTTCAACGTTGTCATTTTGTAAAATTCCTAGAAATTTTATTCTAGAGTTTCTTGTTACAAACTATTTGGATATTCTATTAACTAAGAGTGTTTTATTCTTTTATCAGGTTTCCCTAGAGTCTCTAAAGGTATCTGGTCATTTTTGGCCTACAAGGGTATTATGGTAATTTCAACATTCATCCTAGGGGCATAATGGTCATTTTCACCATAAAATATCTATCCAAAATATCTAAGGGTATTCGTGTCATTTTCAAAACATCCGAGGGTATTTATGTAATTTTCATCTTAAAATAACTTGTTAAAATATCTAGGGACATATTTGTAATTTTTAAAAATATCCAGGGGCATTTTTGTCATTTTTACCTCAAGGACATTTTTGTAATTTTTGATTTAAGGCAAGGGTAATATAGTCATTTCCCTTAAACTATTTTTGTAAAATATAACTACACATTAGTAATCTCACAAAAACAATTCACAAATATATCTATTGAAATATGAGGGTGTTACACGAGTGCCTTCATTCTATTTCCACACATACAAATGAAGTATGAAACATGGGCATCATCAATGCATGACCCGGCTAGGAACAAATCCTTTCTCGCAAGGGTAACCCGTCATGCACCCCCCATGTACATACGTAACACACCAATGTGGGCTCATCAATGTACTGACCGTGGTTAGGAACAAATCCATCCTCGCAATGGTAACCAACCGGTCATTGCATCCCACGTGTACATACACAGCCTACAACCATGGGCATCATCAATGTATGACCTGGCTAGAAACAAATTCTTCCTCGCAAGGGTAACCCGTCATACACCCCTATGGGTATCCATGTATATCTACACACAATAACATGGTTCACATCAACATTATCCCTCGTCAATGTCATTATCAACCTCAACATCATATCATCTCAATATCATCATGCATATCAATATTATCTCATTTCAACATCATCAACCACGTCAACATTATCTCATTTGAACATCATCAACGACATCACAAGCAATCACAGTTCACATCTATACATAATACATATGTCTGAGATTCACATTCCCCAGGTCTTCAGACAATCCAAATTTTATACATTCATAATTAATCATATCACAAGAATGATATTTTAAGAAAAATTCTAAATTAAAGAGGATGACTACAATATATAAAACACACTCTTATGCCCATTTAAAAATTTATTAAATAATTAAGTAGGAAAACATATTATAAAATTTTAGGCAGTGTCTCCTCTATAATTAAGACTTTTTCCAAAAATTCAATCATCACAATAATAATATCGTTCATAGTTTTATCCATCAACAAGCCAATTTATCACATCCCATTAGTTAAAAATAGTTTTTCTTGAAAACAAGCACACACATGAACAAACACATATCAATCATAAATACATCGCATCTCATTAGTTAAAAACGTGGTTTTTCTTGAAAACCAGCACACAGCAGTGACAGACAATTATCTTCATAGTTGGACTCCCTGGCCCCCAACTATGGTATCAAAACTGTAACCAAATAATAAAATCCCCTTACCTATCTATATCCTTCTGTTAGCTCCTTGAAAAGTCATTTTGGGATCTCTTAAGTTCACATGCTTTGATCCTAACGCGGAGCTCTATATACCAAATTGAAGATACTTTAGTATAGATTTCAAAAACAAGGTTAACATTAGCATTCGGGTCAAATACCCACTCAAATTTAAAAAGATGCTAAAATGATGTTTTAGGAGTCCACATCAAAAGACATCATTTTGAAATTCTGATCACACTAATGTGATCAGGGTTCAACAAGGATCACAAAAATGACATCAGTTTCATAAAATGGAGACTTTTACAACATCTCATTTTCAAAGGGTTTTCAAAGGAAGTATAGAAACAGCCAATAACATTACCCGAATCACAAGAGACATCAAGAGAGACTTAAACTAGCTAGAAAAAAGACAAAGGAAACTAAGATCACCTAAAGGAAACCAAGAAAGGAGGATTGGGAGCTCCGTTCTCTACTGAAACTTTGAGAAGAGTTTCGAAGATTCCACTCCGATTAAAGGGTTCTTCTCCGTGTCAGGGTCTCGTGGCAAGCAACGATGGCCTGTGGTTGTCTCTAGTGGCTGTGGGTGGTGAAGGAGGATGGTGGGGGCTTGGGAGCTGTTTGGAGGAGGAATAACCTCCATTTTCGTGACTTGGAAGCTTAAATACGTATTCAACACCGCCTTGACTCGCCCAGGCGAGCCAAATAGCCATCAAAAATTCGCCTGGACGAGCTAGCCCAATTCTAGAATTTATGTTTCAGTGAAAAATTAATTTCTCACACTACAGTCATTATTTTGACAATCCCAACGGTCAAAAGTCAAATGTATGAGTTAGGAACCTATAATTAAAATTTGAAGCAATCCAACAGTTAACCAATCCAGAATGGTGATTTTACTAAAACAAGTTTTCGGGTCAAACTCAGAATCACACAATTCAACACAGCTCAAACAAACTCCACATAACTTGACATCTACACCAAGAAATTGCATATTGATAATTCACATAACATTTCAACTAATCTAAGCTAATCAAATACTCAAATAATACAAGAAATACATCACACATATATTTTAAGTTATCGAAATTTCAGGGTGTTACACCTAACAATGGATTGAGATTCGTCATAACAGTTTGTGGACAAGACTGGTCAAACCTGAACTTGGAAAATCGGTTCAGGTGAACTGGAAAAGGAAGTATTAAGGGGGAGCGTGTGGTAGAAACATTCTAGTTCGTGGAGCTTTTGTTGTTGGGAGATGGTGATAATGAGTAAAAACAATAGGAATACCCACAATAACCAAGAGGGGGGTGAATTGGTTTGATCTTGGTATTTAAAAAAAATTGTTTATAAAATCAGAGTTAAAGGATCTTCATCACTTTTAAACCAAGAATTCTTTTAATCAATCAAATCACTCAGCCCAAGAAACCAATAGCTCAAAACAGAACTTGTTGAGTAATGATAATGATGTCAAGAACAAAATGAGTAAGATAACTGATAAAGATGAAGGAATAGAAAAGCAACACAATAATTTATACTGGTTCACTTCTCAAAAGAAGCTTCATCCAGTTTCTTCTAATCAACACTAGATTAGAGTTCCACTATTATAAATTCATGTTCTTACAAGCTTTACAACAAACTCTCTTTATCAACACTAGATAAAGAATAGAAATCTAAAACCCTATTAGATTTCTAGTGAGCAAGAACCAGAGAACACTACTTTGTTCTTCCCTAGAGAATACTACTTTAGAACAAGCTTCAAACAACCCCTTTTATAATAGCATCAAATAACAAACAATACAAAACGAATTTACGACCAAAGATTATGGAGAGAAACAACCTGATGATCCAATGAATATGAATTCATATGAGTTACCAATCAGAGTTGAATGTAGAAAAAGAATTTCAGAACATGCTCTCCATCATTCCTTTGAAATCTCTTGCCCAAGAAATCATTCAATACCCATGAAGATTAAAGAGTGGGACAAGAGCTTAGTTCCAGAAAATCACTTTCAAACTCTTAGAAGGCTGGTGTATATTTAGAAAATTGGAAGTGTTAAAGTTAAGTTTCAAGCCAAACCTCCTTTCTATTTATAACAGCTTTTGTAACGACCTGTAATCGATTACACGCGCCAAATAATTGCTTAAAATAGCTTATGTAATCAATTAAATTGTCACTTAATCGATTAAAGTGTTCAAGGCACATTCTGGGTTTCAAAATGAACAAAATAATCGATTAATCCGAGCTGTAATCAATTAAAACAGAAAAGTTTTATTTCGGAAACAGTTTGTGTAATCGATTACATTCTATGGTAATCGATTAAAGCAGTGAAGCAAGCTTTTTCAAATAGCTTATGTAATCGATTACTGATAATGGTAATCGATTATCACAACAATGCACAAAAACCATTTTACAATATGTAATCGATTACAAGAGTTGTGTAATCGATTAATATGTTCATCAAGGCTTTTTCAATTTCAAATACAAACCAAATAATCGATTAATCCGCTGTGTAATCGATTAAAACAGTGAAATTACATTTTTCCAAAAACATTACTCAATTAAATCCTTTTTCAAATTGTGAGAAGCTTTGATATTTTAATGAAAACATTTAAGCATGTTAATGATTATGTGCATGCAATGCAAGATCAAAAGATTGGCTTTTCCTACACTTCATTTGAATTACAATCTTCAAGGCATGTGAAAAGCTCAAAACATTCTTCTAAGTCATAGGCTTCATTCTTCTTGTTACTCCCCCTATATCCAACAATGAGGAGATGGTGGTCGGGGAAGAGGATACGGTGTTGGAGGGTGTGGTGGGTTGAAAAGGGTCAAGAACAGAGTTGCTTGCAGAGGAATAGATAAGAGATAAAGTTGAGACTGTGAGAGAAGGTCTAAAAGTAGAAGGGCTGAAGAAGAAAAATGATGGTGGGAAGACAAAATAGAAGGAAATTTAAATTAAAGAAGCCTTAAGAGGATGTTTGATTTATTTATTTTGTACTTTAATTGATTGTGGCAATTGTAACCGTCAGAAAATTTAAATTTGATTTTGAAACAAATATTGCAACTTTAGAGTCTCCACATATTTAACAAACACGTCACCACTTAAATGACGACAAAGATTTAAAATAAAACTTTTCAAATATTAGAGAACAATTACGAAAGAAAAATTTATCAAGAATCAAAACAAAATTCGAGTATATATCTAAGATCATAAGCATTTTAAGCATAAATTACCTTATAAATATGCATGGTTTTGCGGAAAATTTTCCCAAGAGTAGAGGCGATTGTTAACATTATTAGTTTATTACGCACTTAAATGAAGGTTTGGAAATTAGTACGATTGTTAACATCGTACTAAGCATGATGGAGCGTGGTTTGTTATCTAACCACAAATAAAAATAAAAACTTTAAGCCATGATTTGAAATATGATTAGAACACTAACTTTAAATACAAACTTTTGTTACCTTCATCAATATGATAGAAAACTAAAAGGACCCGATGCTATCCTCAGATGCTGAGGAGAGGACTGTATTTCCTTTTCTTTCTTTCCCTTTAAATCATTACTCATTGAAACACGTAATAACTTGACAATATAATGAACAAGGAAAACATGGATTTAAATAAAAGAGAAACAAAAATTGGAACAGGTTACATGCCTTGAAAAAGAAACGAAACATTTCTACATACAAGATGTGATGGAATGTTATTTCTCTAATAGAGGGAATTTATAAACCAAGAAGATCACAACCAAGCAAAAATAGTCATCCAAACTATAAAGAAATACTGGTTGGAAAGCAACTTGCATTAAATTGAGTATTTAACTATCCAGAAGTTATAATACTCGTACATGTATCTCACCCTTCACGTAACCACGAGAAAAACAATTGATTCGTAAGTACCAGAAGTCAATACAATTGCTATCCTTTGAGCCCCATAATGTGTGTGTTGTGTGTTGATGTAGTTGTTTATAAACAAAGTTCCTCCTGGTCCCTTAAATCTTGGATCATTTATTATTTAACAAGTCTTTTTTTTCAAATCATCATTTCCCTGTCATCTACACTCAGTTTTAAACAAGCTGCTCGACCACCAGCAAGTTGAACTACAAGCTCTGACTTTGATACTATCTACAATGACACAGCTGATTTCCATCGTTCTTCAATAATAAAATCGAAGACTTAGACACTTCCTCATTGCTTTTCATTCTGGTCAGAGTATGCCATTCAAGAAGCCCCTGCAAGAGACAGATACGCCAAAAAAACAAAAAAAATTGCTGGACATAACTTACCATAAAGGGGTAAGAACTAATAATGGAGTGAGGATAAAGCTACTAACCAAATCCCTGAGGTTTTCCTAGGATCCTTGCTGCAAAATTATCAGAGAAACAAATTAAATGGAATAGTATATTGTCAAGCTTAAATGCTACATTAGAAAGTCAGATAATATGGACTGGGTTAGTAACTTTTAGCCAAAAAAAAAAAATTAGACATCAGTTACCTTGGTTTTCCTTGAAAAGCATCATTAATTTCATCTGTAGTAGGCCTCTCTGGAAAGGTAGACAAAATTACATACTTCTCCTTTCCAGGCAATTCATCTACCCTCTTGTACAGCTCATATTGGTATGGATAAGTCATCCTAAATCACAAGAAATTAATTTACAGTACCATACTTCATAATTACTGCTGGTAGAAGATAAAGAATTTTCTTTGTATTTTGAGCATATCAAACAATTAAATATCTAGTTTGGTTATTTCAAATAGGAAGGAGCTTCTGAAAACACTCTAATCATGGTAATGATGCTTTAGTTTCTACATTGTTAATTCCATCACAAATATAAGAAAAAAAAATCACGCGGACACCCCTTGCACAGAAGCAAGAGAATATGCTAATTGTTTATGTTTTCTAATAGAACCAGCCTGAAGAAACATGAATCAATTTGATTTGATTTGTTTTTATGAACATATGGAAGCATCGTCATTAATTTTTTTCTTTGTAGTTCCCGAAAAGCTTTTTTTCTGATCATATAATCTCATTAGAAGTTTTGAGAGGCTAAATTATTGAAGCAAGCCATGAAAAGCCTGCCAATTCAATGTTATCTTCTCTAAGTCATGCAATGACACATAAGATTAATAAAAAAACATAATGATGCAAATATGTTACTGTCTAACCTGATAGCTCCCATTATGGGATACTGGGTTCCTGCATAATACAGAAGCCTAAAGAAGTAGCAACTTTCAAATGATGCTGCATACTTGAGTCTCTGGTCCCTCCCAATTGTCTAATGAATAAGAAGGCAAAGTTATAACCATACTTTTTCAAGAAAAAATTATCTTCAACTTTCTGATTTAGTACTCACTTGCATAATACCACTAGAACCAGGCAAATCCTGAATTCATTGAAATGTGTCAGTTTTATGAATGAGTATAACAGAATGCAAACATATTGTTTATAAAGGAGTTGCAGGTTCCAGTATAAACATAAAATGATCCTAAGGAAGACTCCCAACCAATGGTATTCTATGCTTCTATTAAAACTAAACTTTCTGAATATTTTATATTTGTAAGGCTAATTGCTGGTTTCACCACCTTAAAACTGTAATAGTGTATAACAGATTAGCAGAAAAGTGGTAAAGTAATTTACTCAATTTTGCTAAAATAGATGTTGTAATTTTATACAAGCAGCTAAATGGGCACCACATGGTACTACACTGAGTTCTACAAAGCAATCAGCCATTATAAGACAATTCTTAAGATCTAAGAATCAAAATCCAAGATAGCCCAAAAGAGCCTATGGTAGGAAGTAGGAACCAAATTATCATAATATAGAAGTATTGTAATATGAATCTCCTTATTCATTCATTCATATTGAAATCCAAAGGGTTCATTATATACAAACTAATTCTACTACTCTAGAATATTCCACAACTTATTCTAATACTTTAGAATATTCCACAACTAATTCTAATACTCTAGAATATTCCACAACTAATTTCTAATATTCTAGAATATTCCACACTCCCCCTCAAGTTGGGAGATATATATTAATCATTCCTAACTTGCTAATCAAATCCTCAAAGGTGGGCTTGTGTAATCCTTTGGTAAAAATATCCGTTGTGTGCTCTTTGGTAGGTATATATGACAAACATACACTACCATCCTCCAATTTTTCTTTGATAAAATGACGATCAACCTCCACATGTTTAGTTCTGTCATGGTGAACTGGATTTTGAGTAATACTGACAGCAACCTTATTATCACAATACAATCTGACAGGTAGGGAATAAGAGATCTTCAATTCCTCAAGAAGTCTTTTTAACCAGATTCCTTCACGAATACCATGGGCTAGAGCCCGAAATTCTGCTTCTGCACTGCTTCTGGCAACAACTGTTTGTTTCTTACTTCTCCAAGTCACAATATTTCCCCAGACATAGGTACAATACCCTAAAGTGGATCTTCGGTCCATTGCCAAACCAACCCAATATGCATCTGTATAGATTTCAATCATCCTCATGTGTCCCCTTTGAAAGAACATTCCTCGACCAAGGGTGTTTTTGAGGTACTTGAGGATTCTATAAGATACACTAAGGTGTTTTTCCTTAGGAGAGTGCATGAATTGACTAACCATGCTAACCGCAAATGAAATATCAGGCCGAGTGTGAGATAAGTAGATCAACTTCCCCACAAACCTCTGGCACTGCTCTTTGTCAACTTCTTTTTCATCTTCAATTCCCAATTTAATATTAGGACCAACTGGAGTCTCTGCTGGCTTGCACCCAAGCATTCCTGTTTCTTGCAACAGGTCTAGAATATATTTCTTCTAAGTTAAAGAAATTTCTGCCTTACTACGAACAACCTCCATGCCAAGAAAATATTTGAGAACTTAAAGATCTTTCAGTTCAAACTCAGCTAAACACTGCTTCAAAGAGTTTATCTCCTCACAATCATTTCCTGTGACTATTATGTCATCAACATAAACAATGAGAAAAACAATTTTGCCACCATCAAAGTGCTTATAAAACAGAGTGTGATCAATCTGAACTTGGAGGAATCCTCTTCCCTTCATAGCTTGGGTAAACTTCTCAGACCATTCTCTAGGGGATTGTTTAAGCCCACAGAGAGACTTCTTCAACTTGCATACTGAACCGTCTCCTTTTTCAAAACTAGGTGGTGGATCCATATAAACTTCTTCATGTAAATCTCCATTCAAGAAGGCATTCTTTACATCTAATTGTTGCAAGGGCCAATCAAGGTTGACAGCAAATGATAGTAGAACTCGGATAGTGTTAAGTTTGGCAACTCAGGCAAATGTCTCTTGATAGTCTATCCCATGAGTCTGGGTGAATCCCTTAGCAACCAATCTCGCCTTATACTTGTTGATGCTATTATCTGCATTAAATTTTATTGTGAACACCCACTTGCAACCTACTGTTTTCTTTCCTCTAGGTAATGCTACAGATTCTCAAGTTCCATTTTTTTTAAGTGCATCCATTTCTTCGAAGACTGTACTCCTCCATTTTGGGTCATCAAGTGCTTCTTGGATGTTTTTTGGTATTTTTTTACTGTCTAAAATAGTGTTAAAAGCACAAAAAGTTAGGGATAGCTTTTCATACGAGACATGATGAGAAATAGGGTCAGCAGTACAACATCTAGTACCTTTTCGAAGAGCAATAGGCAAATTTAGGTTGGCTGCGTCAGTGCATTCAGGTATTGGGTTGCTGAAACTAGGACTCGAGTTAGAATCTTGGCAGTTTAGAGGCTCCTGAAGTGTTTTTTGCCTACTGTAAATTTTTTCCCATTTACCAAGAGGATCTCTAGTAGCTCGCCCTATTTCCTACACAATAACCCCCCTGTCTCCAAAGGCAAAGGTAGAACAACAGCCTCATTTGGTTTTCAAAACTTATCTTCATCTACCCCAATAGACTCTCCTTGAAGAGAAGTCGAACAAAAAAAGGATTGTGTCTCATAAAATGTGACATCCATAGAAACAAAGACCTTCGGAGAGAAGGTGAGTAACATTTGTAAGCCTTTTTGGTTAGGAGGATATCCTATGAACACACATCAAATAGACTTAAGATCAAGCTTGGACCTTTGATGGGGAGGAACATGTACAAAAGTCACACAGCCAAACAATTTGAGAGGAAGGGAAGAATGAGCCCGAAAAAAAGGAAAGGTGTCAGTAAGACAAGATAAAGGGGAATGAAAATTTAGGACACGAGAAGGCATCCGATTGATGAGATATGACGCATGCAAGACAACTTCCCCCCATAGATATTTAGGGACATGCATGGTAAACAAAAGAGCTTGAGCAACTTCAAGAAGATGTCTATTTTTTCTTTCAGCCACCCCATTTTGTTGAGGCGTGTTAGGACAAGAACTTTGATGAAGAATACCATGTTGGGTGAGATAGATTCTCCAAGAACAGAATTAAAATATTTAGTACCATTGTCAGTTCGAAAAATTTGGATAGAGATCTGGAACTGAGTTTGAATCATAACATGAAAGTTTTTAAAGGTGGATGCAGCATCAGACTTATCCTGTAAAAGATATACCCAACATACCCTAGAATGATCATCAATAAAAGTAATAAACCAATGAGCACCGAAGATATTTTTCTCTGGGTCCCATATATCACTATGAATCAAGGTAAATGGAGAAGATTCATGATGAACTCTAGGAGGATAAGAAACACGAGGATGCTTTGCATACTGGCAAATATCACAAGAAAAAGAACCGGGTTTTTTATTGAGAAATAGGTTTGGGAACAACTTCTGAAGATAAAAGAAATTTGGGTGTCCTAACCGACGATGCCACAACAAAACATCATTACAATCATTAGACAAAGATAATGAGTGGTGCGCAAAAAAATTTCTTTCATTAGGATCCTTTTCAAAATAGTAAAGCCCTCTTCCTCTCTAGCACTGCCAATTTTCAACCCCAAGTCTTGTTCCAGAAAAATACAAGCATGGACAGAGAATTTCACAACACAATTTAACTCAGATGTAAGTTTGTTGATAGAGATGAGGTTACAAGTAAGAGAGGGAACATGAAGGACTAAGTTCAAAGTAATATTTTCAGAAAGTTTAATGGATCCCTTTCCAGCAATAGTAGAGAAGCTTCCATCGGCTGTTCTTATTCGTGACAATTGATAGTAAGGGGTATAAGAACAAAACAAGGTTGCATTACTTGTCATATGATCAGAAGTCCCTGAATCGAGAATCCAACGATTACTACTATTAACATGGAATGTCGTACCTTGTTGAGCAACTAGTTGCTTCAACAAATTGAGGCATCACCTTCTGAAATTGCTCATACTCAGCCTTGGAGATGAAATCACCATCAGAATTAGGAGAGGCACGAAACTCCTCACTGATATTATTAGAAGAGTCCATAAGTCACTTCAAACCAAAAGAGGGAAGGCTTTTTTTTATTAAAAAATAGGCTTCAAAGTTGCAAAATGATAACAGAAAAACCTGCTCTTGATACCAATTATAATATGAATCTTCTGATTCATTCATTCATATTGAAACCTAAAGAGTTCATTATATACAACTAATTCTACTACTCTAGAATATTCCACAACTTATTCTAATACTCTAGAATATTCCACAACTAATTCTAATACTCTAGAATATTCTACAACTAATTTCTAATATTCTAGAATATTCCACAAGAAGCAACAAAGAATCTTTTATTGCAATCTGTGTCTTCTTTGGAACAACGGATTCCTAAACAAGAGGAAAATAATTACAGAATATCACTCAGGCCCATAGTTATCAATCCCGGATAGCGGAGCGGCCAAGCCGCAAAATTGGGATAGCGGGATAGCGGTAGCGGTATGACCGCTATTCTAGTGTTTATATATATATATATATATATATTAAAAAATTTATAATATAAATATATAAGCTGAAAAAGAGAAATATAACTAAAAAAAAATAGCCAGAGGACTATATTAAGCAATAAAGGGGGTGCAGGAAGCAAATCAGGCCCAAAAGAAAATGCCAATTATATTACGTGTCTTGTTATCTTGCTGACTAGAAATTGAGGAACCAGAGGAGAAAACAGAATCAGAAACGAAGAAGAACAAAACAGAGTCACCGGTCACGGGTCACCAACAAGAAGAAGAAAACAGCACGGAAAGTCAGAAACGAAGGAGGAGGAGAAGAAGAAAACAGAGGAGAATAAACATAATGGAGAAGAAGAACGGAGAAGAAGAATGGAGAAGAAGACAGAACCTCAAGGAGAAGAAAACAGTCGCCGGAGAAGAAGAAAGGGCGCCGAAGAAGGAAGACCTGGTGGCTGGAGAAGGTAACGTCGGCGTCGGAGTGCACAGAGGAGGTCGCAGTCACAAATGGCGGTTTGACGAAGTGAAGAAGAAGGTCGAAATGCACAGAGAATCCAACGACGCGCCTGCTCCCTCCGCAATCGCGGCCGCTCTGCGAATCCGACATCGCGCCCACGACAACCGCGATCTCTAACCGCACCGCAACACCACCTGTTGTTGCGTTGAAGGTCCACGCCACGCCACTCCACCCGCGATTGATAAGTATGCTCAGGCCTTTGAGAGCTTGCTCTCTCCCACAACCAAATGTCACTTATCCAAAAAAACATTCCCTTTCCCCCCTAACAAACTCCTATCTATAGTAGCTGTGTACTTGTAACAGCTCTAACTTCTTGCTAATGTTTCTTCAGTTTTGGATCCACTTAAATAGGGCCAAGTCCTGTTTCCATTTCTCCTTTATATACTCACGCTTAATAGGAGGTCTAAAAGTCATATTGTCCAATTCTATCAAAATATGAAATTGCCTCTAATGACGACATGTCCAATCTTCCTTTCAGTAGTTTTACACAACTAGTCAATTATTCAAAAAGGAGTAAATCATTAAAAATCATTTATCATCATGCAATTGAAGATACCAGGCTAGACTATTTGGCAAATAGTTTCTATGTATAAACCGGTTATGAGTTCCATGTTCAAAAGGAGCTAGGTCAACCAAACATGTTATGAAGTTGACATAGTACTGAGTGAGGTTCAGATTATCTTCATTTCGCTAAGTCATACAGCTATTTCATGAAATAAATTTGAACAAAATTGTCTGTATTTACAATCTCGAAAACAAGCTGTAAATCATACAACTATTTCATGAAATAAATTTGTACTAAATATAGGAGCTAGAAACAGAACCTTAAGCCTAGCATTGATTAGTATAACTGGTCTGTGTTCAGCAGCATTGGTCATGGCTCTTAGATCCTGTATTTTCAACCTCAAAGATATTAAAGAGAAAAGAGAGAACAGCTTGGTGAAGTTGAAGAAAGCATGTCAAAATCCATCAAGAAAAATAGGGAAAAAAAGGGCTCAATTGATGAAATCAGTAAAATATGTCAGTAAAACTCGCACTCGCACTCTATCCACTAACATCAATAATACAATTCCCAACAGCATTTTGAGGAGCCACCAAGATAAACATGTCATCTTGCTCCTCAACCTCTGCAGCACCTGAGATTGGAAATCCACACATTAGTCTTACGCCAATATATCAAAACCAGAAGGAAAAATATGTGTAGAAAAAATTCAAAGTTATATAGATATTCCCATTATGAAGTCGGGAAGCAAAGATCACATTCAATCAGGATGGCACATATAAATGTTTCACTTTTTAACATTTTTAGGGTATACATATGTGATGGCTTGCAGTTAATTTCTGTGTGTGTGAAGTAAGCATTTTAATGTAGGAATTGCAAAAAGAAGCTGAAAGTGATTTTCTCATTGTTTCAACATATATAAGTAAAATGTTAGTTGTCTTGAAGACAAATGGATGGCCAAGCAAATACATGGAGAGAAGTAAAGTTAGATATTAAGATTTAAGCTTGAATCTGGAATATAAAAATCTATAGGTGTGCAACTGGGAAATACAAGGGGAACTAAATCAAAAGCTGCAACAGCAGAATCATACAAAGTACAGCTCATTGATATACCTATAGAACCAATATTGATGAAGGTTCCTTTTGCTCCATAATCACCCCAATCCATGAACTCTAAAATCTTACGAGATCCAGCAAGCTGCAATGGCATTCCAGCGAGAGCACCTTCTCCCATTGACCCTTGTACACAAACCTGCAAGATGAAGATAATTCAAATAAAAAAAACTATGCCCAACATTTTCCATTCTATTCTTACAGACAATGAAAACATTCTATGTTGGAACAAAAGGAGTAAGAAAAATACCTTAACCCGTTTTCCATCATCAGCAAAAGAAAGGGCAAGAGCTCGAACAAGTTCCATCAAGGTACCTATTCGATAAACATCCTGTAAACCACAAATGTGGTTAAATCAAGACATTTAGAGAAAATAAAAGTAAAAAGATGTCCATACCATTTCTGGGTTCAGTTCCGGAATGTTGATGTCAACCTGTTTGATTTGGAATGACAAATAAAGCAGAAATCAGCTTAGGATCCAAGGGAATTAAAAATAATACCAGTCAACATACATGGTAAAAGCCTAATATTTTTCCTTCTGACCATCCTACCCTTCATTCACCTCAATAATCAGTTATGTTATTACTCTCTAAGATAGAAAGAATATTCTGCCTGCAAAAAGAATGCTAATTCTCAATACTTAGTTATTATTTTTTACATTTAAATATAGAACATTTTTCTTGGGACAGAATAAGTAAGAATGGCAATAGTTAAAGGTATTGCACAGATATAGAGTCACTCAAACAATAGTAAGCATTAAATAGGTTGCAGACTTCTGATAATAGTGTCATACCTTCACCCTAGTTTTTCCATCATTGATAGCCCTCTGTGTAGCTTGTAGCACATCATCATAGAAATATTTCCTGATTTCTCGAGAATGTGGAATGTTATTTAGTCTAGTAGGAATCCCTCTCCACTTATCCTGTAACAAGCTAAGGCAAAATAAGAAAAAATATACAATGGAGGCTTTCATAGAACATAAATTTCAAGAAAACACTGCCTTTTACAGAGAACAACCATCTACCTGGCTCAAAGATGTCCGTCCTTTCTTTGTATCAGGAATTGGTTTTTCTGAATTAAAGCAAGTTAGTAAACAATCTTAAAAAATATGAATTGTTCCTGGTTATTCCATGTCAAGATGTCAAAACATCATTGGCATCATATTAGGCTCCCACAATATCATAACAAAACTGAACAACAGAAGGAAGTTTGTTAGCTATGTATAGTCATAAAGTTATGCTTAATGGCTCTTTTGGTATCTTTGCTAATTGCAATGAATAATGTGCAACTTTAGTCTCCCACTATCTCTTGCTCAAATTCTATTTCTCAATAATACTTTTGCCTAAATTTAGTCTCCCACACATCCTTTTGTTAGTTCCTTCTTCTCAAGAACTTCAAATCCTCTTATTTTTACTCCATCTCTACAAGATGAAGTAATTAAATCCATCAAACCCTCTGTTTCCTCAAAAGCCACCAAGCATCATATTTCACCCAGAATTTAAAAGCTGCGCAGTTTCCCCTTCCTCAAAATCTTAATCTCACTTACAAAATTCATCAAGAATTTTAATCAATTTTTCACCCAATTTCCAGATTCTGAACCATTCACATAATTTCATGTCTCAAGTTTGTCCTAAACCCCTAATTATTTGACCAGAAAACAAGGTTTTGGACGGAAACTTACAAAAGTGTTTGATCAAACAATTAAAAAATTGGGGAATTAAACTCGAACAAAGAATTACTAGAGAACCAAAATTGCACATTAACCATTGTGGAAGGGACAAAAGTGCAAATAAGCCTAAAATTCGTTTATTAAATACTATAATTTCAATATGGAGAATCAGGAACACACTTCCGTTTGATGAATGACAAGCCTTCCAAATATAAAAGGACTATTTGGTTTCAGAAAATATTTTCTACTTTTATAAATAATTACAAAATACCACCTTGCTTTCACTGTTTTCTTTACAATTTCTTTTATAAAAAAAAGTGGAAACAATCTGATACTTATGCAATTATTTGTGAAAAATAAAACCAAAAATAGAAAACTCTTTTGAAACTAAACAGACTCCAAATTTTACAATTCCCTACAAACAAATATATCAAGGGTGAGTTTGATTTACACCCATGAAGCTTCATACCTCCTGATTTCATTAATTTCACTTTATCCTGTTGCAATTGAGATAATAAAGATTCAATTTCTTTGAAAACTGCTTCTTTTGAATGGCTTCCATCAATCTGTGTATATGAAAAATAAGTTAAATGTGAGACCCATTGGTTTGCATCAAGACATAAGACAGGTAGATGATAGTGTTAATAATCTCCAATGACCTTATGTGTTATGCTTGAGTAAGAGGAAGATGCTGCTTCTGCATTTTGCTTGTATATGTTTAGGCGAGATTTGACCTGAAAAGCAACATACAAGTATACATAAGATAGTTCTCGTTTGCAAAGATATTAGATCCACTTAATTGTTAACAGGAAAATACGATTGTAAATTGCAATACAACAGGAGCTCAACCAATCATTTTTTGTCTATAAGATGAGTTTAATGACTACATGATACATTTTCTGCTTCCAAACTAAGCAATGAAATAAATAAAAAATGTTAATGCAATGTCACATTGTAAAAATGACGTATAAACATGCACAGTGAGACATTAGAAAAATAGACAGTGATCTAAAACGGAAAAAAAAAAAAAAAAAAATCAAGATGCTTAGATCATGCCATTGCAAGCTCATGAATACATTTTAGTGCTTTAAATTACAAGCACCGGTCCTTTAGAACTCCTCCCTTTACTAACATCAATGACAATTCACCTGTTTATATAATTTTGGAACCTGAATGCTGTTACTAGAGAAAGAAATTTGATAATGGCAATGGATTACCCACAGTCCACACCAAATATGTTACGATGTTGAGAGAAAGAAACCAAATCTCAAAAAGTTATATGTCAATGCGGCACACATTGAACAGTTCATCCATATAAATGACACCATCCTAATAATGCATTATGCTAACTGATAAAGCTTCTTTAATGATTCCGCTCAAAATACAGTCTAAAAATTTGACAACAAAGATCTTTAAATTCTCATTAATTTTGTGATCAAACTTGTCCTGCAACGAAATCTACAGCTCATCCATGGAGACAAGACTTTAGGAGATCATTTCATGATGAGCCCATCCTTTCAAATAACACAAATTTTCAAATGATACAGCTTGCTTATGTTAAGTACCCACAAAGAGAACAAAAAATAAATAAGAGTATAATTTATCAAACCTTCTCCTCAGTGTCATCAGGTCGAGTTATCAGCCTTGCTTTAATTTCTTCTGTATCCGGTGGAAAAAACTTTAGATGATATATCTTCCCTGTCATTGGATCTAGCCTTCTACCAACACATCTGTCGATCAGAATTTCATCAGGAACCTGAGTATTAGAAAATTTAATAACTTAGCGCAGAGGATGAATCAATTTATTACTGATTAACATCCATCTATTGCACAAAAAACTCTAGGTAATTATATAACATGTAATATGTCAATATTTCAATAACATAAACTGACCAAGTCATATGCCTATTACAAACAAGTTATTATTAACATACACATTTTCTCTTCCATATCATTTCCTTCTTATCTTTCTTTCCCATCACAACCCTGATCACTTTCTCCTCTTTCTTTGTTTTCATTTTATCGCTCATTTTCTTCCACCTCATACACCCTAAAATGAAGTGTACCTTCCCCATTTCAAATTTCAAATTATAAACATGTCACATTTGTACCAACAATGTGAAAATTTTGATTGAGAAAAAAAAAATACTTATTAAGTTTAAACAAGGTTCTAAATTGCCATTGCAGTAGCAGTTGCATTGCAATATATGTTGGGAAAATTGTAAACAAATGCGGCCACAATTACGGTTGCAGAAACCCAATGAACCTTGAAATTAGTGACCATATCTTAAGGCCTTATCTTAAAAACAAATGCAAATTTTGCAGCTGAGGATTTGGAAAGGGGAAAAAATAAAATAAAGATTTGACATACATCTAATACAATATACACATCAGGCCGTATCTGCATTTTCTCCAGACTATGGGCTTGGCCAAAACTCCGAGGGTACCCATCAAGAAGCCACCCTTTTTGCCTAGCATCTTCGCGAGCCAATCGTTCTGCCACCATCTACACGAGAATGTATAGTAACCAAGTCACGCATTTTATATTTCATGGCATGAAAAGTGAGTAACAGCAACAAACTCCAAAGAAAGCAGAATTTGATAATGGGCCTGTTTGGATTTGAAAGCTTTTCTAGAAGTACTTCTAGAAGAAGAAAGTAATAAGAAAAACATGAAATGAGCTTTTCCATAAGCTAAAATGAGCTTTTCATTAGCTCATTTGTAGATGTCATCTCATCTTTTAGAGAAGCTATATTGGTGAGCTTCTAAAAATTAGCTAATGAAAAGCTTATTTTTGTTTATGGAAAAACTCTCATTTTTTTCTTCTTCTAAAAGTGTTTCTAAAGATGTTTATCTAAACAGACCCAATAACATACAGCTGTCACAATGTCATCAGGAACCAATTGACCCGCGTTCATGAATTCCTTTGCTTTATTTCCAATTTCAGTCCCAGCGGCTACCTCTGCTCTGAGCAAATCCCCTGTTGATATATGCACCAATCCAAACTGCACAATAACAAAGAAATAATTTATTTTTTTAATTATTCATACATCAAATACATAGTTCCTTCTTTTTTATAGGTGAAATGTAGTTTTGGTAAAATGTACTTTAACTTAGAGTCTGTGATCAATTTTTGGTTCTGATTATTAGAAAAACAGCTATTTTCGTCCTCATCTTTCATCGTGACGGGGACGAAAATCATGTTTTTTGCAAAGTTTAGAGACCAAATTTCAACTAAAGTACAAGGTATCAAACCATATTTTACCCAATTTTTTTATTTAATATTTACACATAATTGATAAGGGATGGCACGTTGTGGTAAGGATTAACGAACCTTTTGGACAATAAATTCACATTGCGTTCCTTTACCCGATGCAGGTGCACCTGATATCATGACCTTCAGAGGCTCGCTGGTGGAACAGTTCACTTTGAGTGTCTTGTTAAAAGATAATGACACGTGTGAGGATAAGTCAGTGGTGTCAGAAAACAAGCATTGAATAAATAAGTAAAATTAAATAAATTAATTAAAAAAATGGAACCTTGGGGGTTGATGGCAAATGGGTATGGCAGCGGAGGTTGCTTAAGCGAAGAGGTTGAGTGTGGAAGGAGGAGTGGCGGGGGTGTAGATATGAATGATGATGGGTGGAAGAAGAAGAAGAAGGAAGAGGAGTGGATAGAAGAGAAGGAGAGGGAGTGAGAGTGGTGGTGCGGTGGAAGGAGGTGGGTGTGGAGTTCAACATTGTTTGTTGCTTCGCTTTGAGAATTGAGATAATGTGTCACACAGAGTCGAATTAGTTTAGTGGTTCACTCACACTCACACACACCACAAATGCCACTGCTCCTTTTAGTTTTACTTTAGCTGAAAACTATTACTACCTCCGATACTTCTTGCAAGAACCAATTAGTTTTGCTACTGCTTCTTCTAATATCTCACAATTAACATTTATTAGTTTAATTTAAGACGCATTACATACAAAAAAAATGATTTCATTTTTCAAATAAATTTATCTGATTTGTTTAATTTGAATTTTTTCCTATTCAATTCAAGTATATGAATATAAGAATATTTAGAGAACTGAGAAAGTTAGTAAATTGTTTCCCCTTTTATTTCTTTTTCGATTTTCATATTGGGTATCTATTTGCTTTTTCCATTTAATTACTGGTTAAGATCCTAAAATATATGCTCTTGCTTATGAAATTATAATATGTATTTGAAAAATGATTGGAGCAAAACAAATATTCCAAGAACTAGGTGTGTTATGTAAGTAGTTTACTTAATCAAACTATTGTATGAGAAATTAAAATTCATATACATTGGTTATTAACTATTAAGGTGGAAAGAATGTTGTAAAAAAATTATTCAGATGGAAAAACTAACTTAAATAACATCAAAGTCAAACATCTTCATTTTTAGCCAACAAAAGTTGATCTAGTTAGTAAGGAATAAATTTATATCCCAAAAGCACATAGGTTTGACTTCCAATATTAATGTGAGGACATTGTTGTTAGGTAATCTATAAGTAACTATGTGAGTGATTTTTAAGCGTTGAGGTTTGTCCTCATCTTGGTGAGCTCTCAACGCATCTAAATTTAAAAAAGAAAAAAAAAATCTTCATCTTTACATGAATAAGTCTAAATCCATTGTACTTTTTGAAATAACAGAGTGGAAGATGATAATATTTTTGCTCCATACACACTCATTGCATAGAACTCACCATCTGAAAAGCCAACATCAACAAAAAAAGAAGAGATCAATTCTAAAATTATTGTAGAAAAATTGATACATAAAGTATTATTTTTTAAGTAGCATGTGTCAAACAAAAAGAGAGAGAAATTGTTATCTAAGGAATGTATAAGAATGCACATTGTCATATAGTGAATTTGTAAGAAAAAAATTAAAAATATTGTTATGAAACAATACAAAGGAAAAGTGAAAACATGGAATAGACATAACGAAAGGAAAAAAAATAACCAGATAGTAGAAAAAGGGAAAGAAGTTAATGGAGAGTGTGTCATTTTAAAGGAAAATTCCATAAACAATTTTAATTATGAAACAATCAATTAAAATTGATTTATGGAACAATCATTTAATAATAATTTTGTAGATTTAAAGTTTAAATGAATAATAATAA
>PYAF01002217.1:36360-49729 GCA_007407185.1 Glycine tomentella | reverse complement strand
AAACTTTTATATATATATATATATATATATATATATATATATATATATATAAGTTTGATTCTATAGGATATTAGATAATATTGTTTCGATATTATTTTCTTACTTTGATCTTGATATACACAATAATTAATTGTTATTATTTTGATTTTGATATGATTTAAAATTTGTCTGTTTTATTTTGATTTTAATATGTCTTAATAGTTTAATTGTTATGTAGGATGTGTTATATTTATATAAAAAATAATATATATTAGATCAAACAAAATCAATTATTGACTCATCGATTTAACCAATGATCTATCGTCTTGACTGAATCATGATTGATTTTTACATCATGTCATTATTAAGCAATATTAGAATCGCTTTTGAAAGTGTTGAAAGAGGAATGAAATAATTGATTAAAAATAAAAGTTCTAAAAATAAAATTACTTGCATTTAATAGAATAATAATTGAATATAACTCTAATAAAATGAATAATCAAATCAAATCAAATCTATTTAAATAATAGAATAATATTGATTTGAATTAATAATTAAATTAAATAATACAATTTAATATTTTTGGAAGAAATAAATTAAAATTGTATGTGACATCATCTCAAGAATCAAACCTTGGTAATATAGTAGATATGCAAATCTAAAAGAAAGGTAATATAACTATAGTAATTATCAATTGAAGCAGATTTCATTTTTTGTGTGTGGTAGATCTCTCATTTAAGTTCCTGCTTTGCCACACAAGAGTATCTTCAACCGTATAAGTGGAATCATTTGCAGCACAACTAAGGCAAACTTATCATTTGAGGTTCATTTTGAATTATTAATAAAAAATGAGTAAATCATATCATCTATTATGACTTCTGAATTAAAAGTCATAATCGATATTATGACTTTTATTTTTTAACTGAAGTCATAAAATATTTTACAATTTCAGTATTTTTTTTAAAAAAATACGACTTTAAAATCGTAGAAATAAATTATTTTAACTGAAGTCATAAAATATTTTATAGCTTTAATTATTTTTTTTTAATTTACGACTTTAAAATCATAAGATTAATTTTTTTTTTATTTCACAACACAAAGTCGTTAAGTTTTTTTTTTTCGTAAAATAGTCGTTTTGCCGCATGACTGAACCACAAACAATAGCTATAAATAAGGTCCACAAATGCATAGAGATATTACCAAGGTGTTAAGCGCAACTTATTACTTGCGATCATATTTTTATTGAAATTGGAATATTAATTGCAGGCAAGGCCATAAAGATCTGAATTACATTTCCAAACACTAACTACCAACAACAACATTACATGCTTCAGAATGCCAAGGAATTTATTAATTACTAACTACATCATGCAATGAATTTTTTTTTTATATCTAGCAATGAGTTAAGCAAAACAGAATAAAATAGCTGCACTAAATTTAGTAAGCTCCCTAACAAAATGAACTGAAATGCAGTTACATATAAAATTGAACATTTTAAAGGGTCCTCTTGATAAAATCTGTTCTCAGTAGCGGTAATTTGTGGGTGCATCGAATCTTCAATCCAACTTGACAGAAGAGAACAAGTAATGCACGAACCAGAATGAAGAGAGGAACCCAATTGTGCCTGTAGAAAGCATGATTGCTAGAACCATGAATAGTGAGTATCCCAAGTAAAGAGTTGCAGATACAGGACCACTCAAACTCTTGAGATCAAACACAAGATAGTTAACAGAGTACAAAAAGATGTATATGGCGACAGAACCGGAGGCAAAGAACGATTTCCACCACCATTTCCAATCCTCCACACACAGGTGCATGTAAGTCAGAACTAGAGATACCTCGGCACAAACCACCACAAGAAGGATCAAAACAACGAAGAGAAACCCAAAGACGTAGTAAACGCGACCCATCCAAATGCTGGACATGATAAAGAAGAGCTCAATAAACAAGGTGCCAAATGGAAGGGTGCCAGCACCAAGAACTAACAGCCATGATGGGTACTTCTGCTGGGGAATTTCGCGAGGAATTTGGTTGGTTCGAACTGGATACTCAATGTGGGGTGCCTTGGCTCCAAAGTAGCCACCAATAAGGGTAAGGGGTACAGATATGCAGAACCAAAGCAAGATTAGGATCACAAAGAGTGAAAATGGAATGGCTCCAGTGCTGTGGCTTCCCCACAATAGGAAGTTCAAGGTGGTAAGGATCAAAAAGGAAATGCCTGGGAAGAAACATGCAGCTTTCCATGCAATTGACACCCAGCCCTTCTGTTCGCCAAAGCTGATTGTCCTCCACATCCGAACGGAGACATAACCAGCAGCAATACCAAGTATCATATAGAAAAACAGCATACCTGTGATCAGTGTTCCCCGAGATGCCGGTGACATGAATCCAAGTGCAGCAAACAATATCATCACAACAGACATCCCAAGAATCTGAACTCCATCCCCAACCATCACACATAACAATGCAGGATTTGTTGGACTACGGAAAACATCTCCCACTACAAGCTTCCAACCAGATAACTCTTCATTCATCTGTGCTTGAGCCTCCTTATCAAGCTCCTCGTAACGGGTCAGATCCCTCCTAACAGTCCTCAGGAAGATCACAAGAACAATACCAGCAAGAAAAGTGATCACCATGAGCGAATTAAGGATAGAGAACCAATGCACTTTAGCTCCCTCCATCTTTAAGTAAGCATCCCATCTAGACGGCCACTTGATGTCACTCTCCTCAAAGGTGATCTCATAAGTGAAAACAACAGGCTGACCCTCCTTGATAGGCATTGCCACAGTGGCCGGATCACATCGGATAGATGACGGATACTTGTCATACATCTTCAAGTTTTTTGCAGAATCAGCATTATGCATAATACTGCAAGGAATCACCTCAAACCCAACAACCATGTATCCAGGCTTCTCAGAAGACCCCTCCTTGCCAACCGGGATCACTTCTGCACCCTCTCCGGTCCCCATTAGGCGAGCCACATTGGTCTCCTCGTACTTGTGGACAAGAACATTGAACTTGAGATGGTTAAACACATAATAAACATCCTCAATCTTAATACCAATAGGATACCCGGTCCATCTCATAAAGTACCCATCTTTCTGTGTGAACCTAATAGCAGGCAAATTATCAAGAATCAAATTAACCTGATACATCTCATCAATCCTCTCCTTCAAGATCTTGAACTGGTCCCCGGACAACACCTGGATCTGGCACAAGTAAATCTCAGACCCATTGGTGTACATCCTAAACCTATAAGGAGAGTTCTCTATCCTATCTCCCATGAGAAGCTCCCCAAGGTTCTCAGCACTGTCCTTGATGCCACCCTCGGGCTTGCAAAAGGGCAAGCTGTAATAGCTAAAGGGCATTTCTGTGTCAATGGAAGTGAGGGAATTCACCTTCACCCACAACTCATCCATGACACCATAGTTGTGGGGGTAACTGCCCGGAAGGTAGAACCCGTAATTGGGTTGAATTTGAAATGCCAAGCACAAGATCAAGACCACCCACAACCCGAATTGCGCACAAGATTCCATCTTTGCAAGATTAACAGGGAATTCGTGCCAGATCTGACAGACCCAGATGCAAAAAATGAGTGAAGAAAAATGCAGATAAAATAAACCAAACTCTTAATGTGTAAAAGCCTTTCTGGGTTTAGAGATATGCTAATTATAACGCTATATAGATCATAGTAATAGTAATGTTACCACGCAACGGAGAACAAAATGGGAATGTAAATATGATAAATGAAGAAACAATGATGACCAAAAAATAAGAGTGAAAAATTAAAATTTGTATCACTTACCTCGTGCACAGGAAATGTGCGTGTGGATTAAGAGTCTGAGCGCATGAAAGAAATGAAGATACTCTTCACGCACTGCAGAATAAGGGGCGAATAATATGAAACGCAAAACCGAGCAATGGAGACTATGGTGTCTGATATTACATGCACATTTATATATATCTATGGTTGGTTTTGTTTTTAACTTTCCTTCGGAAGCTGGTCACTGCGCTGATGGAGGCTAGTGAAATGACATTAATACCCCTTCCTTGCCATGTATGAACAATGGACAAACTCCGAAATCCCGTTGTCACCACTCACCACCGTGACGAGTAATCCAATACCCACCGACACCGACACTCCCTATTTTGATTGCTAGGAGTGTAAGAGGTCTGGATGAGTTTTTGTCTATTTTTTTAACTTAATTTAATTAAGTTAGATTAGATTAGTTATCGGATTGAATTATTAAAATATTATTACTTAAAATTTTGAAAAAAATAAAAATTATCAAGTTAAAAATATAATAAGATAAATTATTTGATAGAAAACGAGAAAAAAAATTATTTATATAATAAACAATAATTACTAATAGAAATCAATAATCATAAAACATAATAATGTTTTACAATTCAAAATAGTTAAGTAACAATAATTATAAATATAATATTGTGTTAAGATTGGATTGAGTTGGTTTTTTGTTAGATCCAAAATTGGACCTATCCCTTAATCCAATTATAATTGATTTCATTAAATTAAAATTAATCTAATCCAATAACCAATCAAATCCACAAAAATCTACTTGGATTGGATTAAATTCCATGATTTGTGGATTGGATTCAACCCATTTACACCCTTAATAATTGTCTTATGATTTTTTTCTTGACAATATGATTTTTTTTACTATATGTTTATTTTACCACTTCAATATCTTTTTGTTGGGATCAAAATTAGTAGTATCTAGTATTTACTTGTACGTTAGGGTGAACAATTTTACTAAATTGATATAATTTGATATAAAATGTGATTTTTATTCATCAAATTGTTGAATTATATCTATATATTACCATAATTGTCCGTGTCAAATTTTATCAAAATTGAATAATAATAAAAAGGTAATCAAATGATCCATATTTTAGTATATTTTGAAATATTTATATTATATCAATTTTAATGTATATGAATGAGATATCAAATGATTTTAGATTAATATAAAATTTCGCATATGTGATATATGTGAAAGAAACTTTTAATCTAACAGTGAGTTTCAAGAAAACATTATTCAGTTAAAAGTTAATAATGTAATAGTTGTTAATGTTACATCAGTGTAATTTAATTTCTCCTCTAAAAAGAAATAGAGGACGAATCAAATTACACCAGTGTAACCTTCACAACTATTACACCATTTTTATAATTTGATATAAAATGTGATTTTTATTGATCTAACCATTGAATTTTATTTACATATTACCAAGATGGTTTGTATCAAAATTTTGTCAAAATTGAACAACAAGAAGGTAATCAAATAATCCATATTTTAGTATATATTAAAATATTTATATTATGTTGATTTTAATTTATATGAACGAGGTAACAAATAATTTTGGATTGATATTAAAAGTTTGCATATGTAATCTATGTCAAAGGAACTTTCAATCTAATAATGAATCCTAAAAAAACATTATCTAGTTGAAAGTTATAGAATGTTGTAATAGTTGTCAAAGTTATGTATATATATATATATATATATATATATATATATATTGATGTAATTTGATCCCTCATCTACTAAACTATGAATCATTTGATTATCTTCTTGTTGTTCAATTTTGACAAAATTTGATACCAATAATCTTGGTAATATGTAGATATAATTCAACGGTTGAATCAATAAAAATCACATTCTATATCAAATTATAAAATGGTGCAATAGTTGTCAAAGTTACACTGGTATCAAATTACGCCGGTGTAACTTTGGCAACTATTACATCATTTTAAAACTTTTAATTGGATAATTTTTTTTTTTAAAACTCACTTTGAGTTGAAAGTTCCTTTGGCATATATCACATATGCAACATTTCATGTTAATCTATAATTATTTTCTATCTTGTTCATATAAATTAAGATCAACGTAATATAAATATTTTAAAATATACTAAAATATAGATCATTTGATTACCTTCTTGTTGTTTAATTTTGACAAAATTTGAAATAAACGATATTGGTAATATGTAGATATAATTCAATGATTGGATCAATAAAAATCATATTTTATATCAAGTTATAAAAATAGTATAATGGTTGACAAAGTTACACTGCTATAATTCGATCCCTTCTCATTTTAGTATATTTTGAAATGTTTATATTATATCAATTTTAATATATATGAGCAAAGTAACAAATGATTTTAGATTAATATGAAAATTATTTATATTTGAATACTTAAATTTTAAAATAAATTAAAAGTAAAATTTAAAATAATTTTTTATTTAATTAAAAGTTATGTAAATGAGCTTAATTTTAATTTTGAACTTAAAATTAATTATTCGATATGAGATCAATATATGAATATTTATTTAAAATTATATGCATTAATATTTTTTAGTTCTTTGAAAATATTAATTAATATTTTAATGATTTTGATGACTCGACATGAAATTGAACAAGCGCATCTATCACTATTAGTCTATAACTATTAATACGGGAAATTGTCCCATTTAATATACAAATTTTGAGTTCCTAATTTATCCTTCAGTATAAATTATCTTTTTCCTTATTTTTCTTAATGAATTTTGTAAATATTCATACCCATCACATACCAAAAGTTAACCAATCACTAGCGAAATTATGTACTTGACTTTTATGCAATCATGAAATCTTAAAGTTTTTTCACAAACCATGTGCTTTTGTAAAACCATGAATGTAAGTCAATGAATGATGTTTATGTAATGCTACAGATCATAAGATGAAACTCATATATCTAAATATTACAAATGCATTCAATTGAATGACATGTTTAAAGCTAAAAACTGATCCAAACTTCAACATGCATCTTGATCCTTCTTCAAGCTCCCCTTGTATCTAACAGATATTTCTGAAATAATACATGGTGGTCAATGTCTCAACATCTCTATTTTACAACTGTGGATTCTGTAAGTCACTTTACATTATAGTCCATTACATAACTAGTTTTTTTAAATTTGATACATAATTTATTTTTTTAAAAAACAATAGACATATGAATGAGTTAAGTCTGCAATCGGATTAGGCTTCTTCGTATTGATTCCTTGAGCCACAGTCCATACAGAGATCTGGACAATCACAATTTGAATCTGAAGATATATTAAGAAATGGATGCAGAATTCAAAGAAACATGTCTACCTAGGAGCCTATTTGAATGGGTAAGTAAAATTGTGCAAATCAATTTAAATAATCTATGCACTATAATAACTTGATGTTCTCCAATGTAGTTCACACTGACAACTAGTCATTATATGTCCTAAGGACAATGTTGTCGTCTGGTTCTATTCCTTGCACAATAAGCCAGATAACTACATGAAAGGAAATTATTAACAGGTGAGTTGTAATTTGTAAGACACTTATTTTATTATTTGTAAAGCTGTGATATGTTAATTGTACAATATGCATGCATGTTTCTCTTAACCAGTACTTTGAAGGGATTCAAAGATAGCCAAGGAACTAAATCCAAGGCTACTGCTAAATGGATTGCAATTAAAGTAAGTCATTCAAATAATGATTGATGTCTTAAAAATTACATTTATTACTATGTACACTAATTTTCGGTTAACTTTAAATATCTGATTGAATTTAGTGTAATAATCAAAGAGGAAGCACTGAGTGCGGGTATTATGTGATGCATTGGATGTCAACGATACTACTAGGAGGTTTCAGAGATAATTGGAAAATGATAATTGTTTACTTAAAAAATAATTTTATTTGTTATACTTGTTTTTATTTATACTCATTAAGTTATGTTTTATTATATCATGCAACATTGGAACTAGAGAGATTAAAGGTAATTCGCATTTAGTGGGCAAGATTTTAACTTAGACTTAAAAATCAAACACTATGTGTTTAAGGGATTTTATAATTTTATAAATAGTTTAATTAGAATTGGTTATAATGTATTGACATTATTGTTTTCTTTGACCATTACTTATAATTCATAGTAAATTTGTATTGTATTGTGAAACTATCTGTCTAGATTGTTCTATTTTTTAATTTGCAGGTTTGGGTAATATTAAAAAAATAGACAATATTTTAGAAAAAAAAAATACAAAAAACAATATCGTTTTTTGTAAAAACCAATGTTGTTTAATGCATATCAAAATTAGTTTTTAGTAAAACCTGATGTTGTTTTTTTTTTTGTATATTTTACATTTTTTCGTTTATTTCTTATTAGGTAATATCGGTTTTTCTTAAAAATCGATGTTGTATAGTTTTGTTAACATTAGCTTTTTAAAATCAATGTTAAAGTCAATATTTTTAACGTCGGTGGTTTCAACATCGATTTTTAACCGATGTTGAAAACCCAAAAAAACTTATGTTAAAAACCAATTTTCTAGTAATGCAAAGATAAGAAAGATGATACAAGACCAACAACTTTACCTCAACAAGAGAATTGCAATTCCCTTAAAGAGGTAATAGATCCAAGGTAGATGGCAAAGTAGTTAAATTGCAGATAAATCATATTAAATAAACAAATTACATGAAGAAACAAAATTCTTGATCAACTTGAAACATAAAGATCTTGTAGCCAAGGTTTGGGCAACAAGACCATGACACGTAAGGATTAAAATAAAAAAAAATGTAGAGAAAGAGAAAGATTCACCGAAGCTAAATGTGACACAATATGCGAAGGACAAGAACAACACTATCACATCTACTTAGTGCTTGTTGCCTGTAGGTTTAGTTACATGGATTTATGATGAGTAATAGCCTGCAATATTTGTTGAACCTAATAATAGAAATTTGGAATGTCTCACTAAAGAAGGTTATACCAGTAGATACACAAAAGGGACAAGAAATATACAACTTTCCTATCAAAGAAAAAAAATTAGTTTGCTACAATGTGATAGTTAGTACTAAACTATAATGTAGGGGGAAAATCCAAATTGTTCTATTTGAACTAAGGAAGATATTACTAGAATCAAGTAAAACTATAAAAGCATAAGGTGGTCTGGGAGTCTAGTTCAATAGTTTCATTATCTTGCAAGTTCAACTAAAAGTTGAAATTTCAAGAAAATATAGAGCCATGAGAAGAGAAATTTGCTTAGTGAGCAGCTTAGAAGACAGATGATTGAGGTGATGTGATCTTCCATGAAAGTATCATTTCCCCACAAATTATTCCCTAAAAGATGTAGCTTGTCTCAAACCACTGTAAGAACTAGGATGGATTACAGTATCCCTAAATTATTATCTTATAGATCACAATCTATTTATACTCCAAATTACCCGCACAATGAACTATTCTGTAAAGAAAACCTTCGTAGTTATGTAGCCACCTAAGAAAACTAATTTTGGAAGCCAAATCCACAACCCCTTTCCACTTCCACGCTAAAAAAAAAATCCCCTACCCAGTTAGATGGTCCTTTATATTTTATCCATACCAAACCGAAGAAAAAGCCCTTAATTTTTATTTGTCATCTAAACCATCACAATCGAAATATGAGAAAGTTGAAGGTACTGAATATAATCTAATCAGTAATCACCTAAAATGTACAAAGAAGCCTTGTAAATAACTAAATGACTCACAATTAAGTTTGAAACTAACAACCATATTTAATTAAAGGAAAGTATAGCACTAGTGCAGAAAAGGATTTTTAGATTAGGCTTTTAGATCGGTTATTTGAGCAATGATCTTAAAAAAGAAGTGATGTCAATTTTGTAATTAAAATGGAATTTTTAGATAGGTGTAAGATAATCGATCTAAAAACAACTTTTTAGATCACTTATAGTTAACTAGAGCTTAAAAGGATGTTTTTACATCACTAGTAAATATAACTTATCTAAAGACTTAGTCTCTCGATTTAGATAAGCACATTCCTAAACATTGATTCCTCTCTTTTCAACCTAGGCATTAAGTGAAAAAGCTAAGCGTTCCTAAATCAAACGTCATTGAGCTCTTTGTTCCTTAACCTAGCTCCATTGTTGTCGGTCTTTCCTTCGTTGCACTGCGACCTAGGTCTAGTCATCGTGAAATAATAACAATCATACTAGAAGGGGGTTGAATAGTATGTTAATCAAAGATAATAATTTTTGAAAGTTTTAACACAGATATAAATAGATATCTATATGTTTGGTAAGTCGTCCAGTGACTGAATAATATAGAGTTTTTGAAATATTTTTTCAAGTAAATACTTGGTATTGAAACAATACAGAGAGTGCTTATAGAATGCTTAATAGACCGTTAAGGAGAAAAGTAGAAACACTTGGTTTGTATTGGTTCTTTCAACCTGAGCTACGTCCAGTTATCCTTTACACAACAGTAAAGGGTTCCACTAATCAAAACTTGATTACGAAACAAGTATTCTAACCTGTCACTCCTGGCTATACAAATATTCTTAATACCACTACTACTCTGTTCTGCAAAACACTCTACTACATACAAAGACTCTACCTAACAACATTAACAAAAACCAATGTAATATATCAAATAGTTAGTGGAATGAAAAAGGGAAATGCAAAATGCAACAAATGTATAATATGCAACAGATGTGATGTTTTCATTTTCGAATAGGCAGATACAAAACTACTATACTAATATCAATTGTACTTATGCTACTATCTAATTGTGAGTAGATTAATATTCGCACACAATGAACCGTATCCCCAGCAACAACGCCAATTTTGATAACGACTGTCGAATCGCTACAAAAACAAATAAAAATGGGATTAATTTTGCAGTAAAGGAATAACCTAGGTCGACTCAGAGATACGATTCACTTTGGTTCCGAACTTAATCCACTTATAAATAGAAAGGGAATTTCATCAAACAGCTTGCTTATAGTAAATGAAAATTGCAGAAACACACAAAAATGCAGAAAATGCAAAAACAGACAAAATGATGAAAAATGTTGTGAAGCAGATTCAAGAATATCAATCCAATTCACCAAATCAATCAATTCAAATTATCATAGTTCTTCAGATATTGACCAGATTATGAAGGTTCTTTCAATGTCATTAGAAACAATTCAATCGAATTAACTCCTAAATCAATTGAAATCACAAATCAGATTGAAATATCATCCAACATTAAAATTCAAAATTAGGAAATGAATCCATAACCTAATCCATTTTCAATTCTAAGCACATTCAATATCATGAAAATAAAAAATAAGATTAAAAAAGAAGATGAACATTTACACAAAAATTCAAATACCAAACTAGAACCCAAATTCTTCTTGCTTGAACTGGATCCTTGGATTGATTGATTGATTGTTTAGCCTTCCATGATCATCATCTGTAGAAGAGCCATAAAATTTGTGTAAGAAAATAGAAGAACCAAATTGAAAAGAAGAAGAAAAATGAAAAACAGTTGAGAAAAAAGAGAGAAAAGAGTTTGATCTAAAAACTTGCACAAGTCTCAAAAATTTGTTTGTACAAAGTGAAGTAACTAACTAACTAACCACACTACTATAAAGTGACTGAACATAAGGAAGGGATGAACTCTAATTAGGCCCATCTAATCTAACTAATTAAGCTAATTACTCAAATCAAAGTCCAATCTCGTAACCTAAAGCTCAAGTGTAGAGGTTTTGACTTCCAAGCCTAAAATGACCCTCAAACTGGAAGAATTTCCACAAGCTTGTCTCTGACAAAATTGTATTTCTTTTCATTATCTTTCCAATGACTACTCATATGCTCCATTTGGAGTTTTGTAGAATCATATAGGTCCTGCACAAGGAAGATTGGTCAAGCAAGCACAATCCAAAAATAAGCAACAATTATCAATTAAGCTCAATTATTTGTCTAAGACGAGTTAAAGTGAGAAAATAAGAGTCCAAGAGAAATCAAATAAGCTAATAAGAATAAAAAATACTAAACTAAAAACGCTTAATTAGTTATCCAGTGATTGAAAAGCATTTTCTATTAAAACAATGGACATCGTCCAGTGAGTGATAAAATAGAGTTTTCTTAAGAGCTTTTTGGAAAAACACTTGGGTGATAAACTATGTCAAAAAGGACTTAAAAAATACAAGTTAAAGATTAAGAGGGAAACAATCAAAGTGAGCTACGTCCAATTCTCCTTCACAAACTATAAAGGGTTCCTCTAATCAGGCTTATTGTTGCGTACTCGGCAAGTGCACCGGCCGCTCAAGTAATAAAGTGATAAGAGAGAGAGTTATTGTCCCACGAGGATTGTTTGACCAATTAAATCATAAATTAAATTGATAAGTTGGATATCAAATAAAGAATGAATAAGGTTGTTTTTGTGTGTGTGTGAGGAATAAGCTAAACTGAGAGCTAAATATAAACATAAGCGTATTGATAAACTATAGAGGTTGATAATAAGATATGTGGTTAAGTAGCTAGGGCAATCCACACCAAATGCTTCCTATCATTGTTCATGTATTGACTACTACCTTCATCAAGCCCAAATTACCCAACATGCATCTCAACAATAATAGCTAAGTCCTACTCCCGTAGTGTTCTTAACCCTTTAACCCACTCTAATACCCTAATCCCTTAGTTATATTGGTTAGGTCAAGCATTAAATGATGCATTAAATGGTTGCAAGCATACACTCCTATCCCTAGTTAATGTAAAGCTTGTCACTTTACCCAAGTCCAAGCTGAGAGCCCAATATCCCTATTGTGAACCCGAGCTCTTAATACCTAACTAGAGTGATAAGTTCCAGAGAGATAGAAGCATGCATTCAACAAGATAAAGTGAAATAACTTGATATTAATTAAAGATAGCATCCAATACAATCCCAAAAGAGGTTACATTCAGTGCTTAGCCCTAACTACAATAAAGAACTAGCCAAGCCTCATAATGGGTGGCTGTGTTACAAAACAAAATGGCATACCTAGCTGAAGCAAGGAAGAAGAAGATGGAGAAGCAACCCCACTTGGCCTTCAACTCCCTAAAACCCCTAAGTAAGGCACCCAAGCTTCTAAAACCCTATTTTTGTGTTTTTCTCCCTCCAAAATCGTGCATTCAATGCTGAGGGTTGAAGCATTTATAGTGGAGCCTGTGAAGTCTCTGTTTTGCCCTTAAAATGCTGTCTCTGTCGACCTGTGGCACCCTTGGCGTGAGTCTGGCGCTCCAGGCGCTAACTTTCAGAATGTATGGCGCTCCTAGCGCAAATGTGGCGCTTCAAGCGCTGGCTGACAGAAACAATGGCGCCTGTTACGGATTTTTCAATCACCACGGCAAGCGTACCATTGTATCGTTGTAAGTTTCAAATTTATAAAGATCGTCTCCACAGGGATTTGGGTTTACGTCGGTTGATTTTAATTTAACAGTTTAGTAGTTATGTACAGATGAGAAAGAGCGAAGATTCATTTGTTGTTTGCAGAAAATGTAAAATAAAGATAACGAAAACAATTAAACGATTACGGGAAATGAAAATAAACGAATACA
>PYAF01002217.1:3998-16766 GCA_007407185.1 Glycine tomentella | reverse complement strand
ATTTTTCTGAGCTATAATCCAAAAAAGTTATTAATAATCATATTTGTACAATACTTATTATTCAAAATACAACCACAAGTATCAAAATTTTGATATTTTTATTCATTTTTAAATAAATATAAAATAAATAAATACTTACCACCATCTGAACCAAAAAATAATACTTACCATCACTTAATTCAATTAATTTGATATATATTTATTAAATAAAATTTTTAAATTTTGATAATATTATTTAAAATTCATTAATTTATCTACTTTTATTAATTTTAATGAATTAAATATTTATTTCTTATATATGCAACACAAGTTAATTTAGAAGAGAATTTTAACCTAATCAATATGTTCTTCCATAACATCATATTTATCATCTGAAATTTAAGTGTCGAATTATCCTCCGAACCAATGAATTGTGGACACTTATCAACTGATTTTACTGTCAAATATTGATTTAATTTAACGTTTTAAAGTTTGTTTGTTTCCAAGGTTGCCCTTCCCACACCACACGATGGGACATGACCCACCTCCTTATTCGTCCACAAGTTCATACACACTAATAGGACCTCCGCAATGGCGTAGATTTGGAAGGTATGATGGTGTCAACATTAGCAAAGCGATGAAAGGCGTAGATATGGACTTGAAGCTGAGAATCTCTTGCTTGCAGCAGGTGATTGTCATGTTTGTCATCTTCCGAAGTTCCACGCGGGGCTCTGGCTCGACATCGTCCACACCCTCCAGAAAAGATTAACCAATTTAATATTTTCAGTTCTGCAATATGGACTAAGGCGGGGATGTTCGGGATCAAAACTTGCCCCGGTTGGACACTCATGAAACTAGTAAAAATGGTTGGAAGAGTTTTGTTGGGAATGAACTCGTAGAAATTCACTCTATGAAAATGAGGAAATGTATTTGGGTTTTTTATTTATTAAAGTATTGGGGATTTCACTAAAACTAACGAACTGCACATTGGAAGGAAAAGTTTTAGAAAGTAAAAATTAATTAATATTTTATAACTATTTGCATTGATGGATGATATTTAAAAGTGAGTAAGAAAGAATATTTTAACCTATTTCCATCAAAGGATATAACACGACTCTTAATTTAATCACAATTTTGAGTATTGACAACAGGGTCAATATTAAAAATTGTTATTTCCATTACTTTTATTTTTATTTATACTATTATTTTTTAAATGATAGTGAAAATACAAAACCACCCTTAAGGCAGTTTCCCCCCACCTACACCCCTTCCCTTCCCCATTTACTCAATCCTCTTCTTCTCACCCCAACCCTTTCCATTTCCTCTCATACATCTCTCTCTTTTCCATTCTCTCTCATTCTTCCTTTCAATACATCTTTCTCTCTCACTCCCTCTCTTTCTCTTCCTTTCCCCACCATTTTCCTCTTTGTGGGTGTCAACTCTCTTCTCCCTTCATTTCTAAAGCTCAAGGCTTTGTTAAGGATTTTTTCTATTTTTCTATACACAATGGAAATATGATTCCATTGTGTTCTGGGTTCAGAAGCACAATGGAATTGTACTTTCATCATGAATTTATTTTGTTTTGAAAAATAACACAATGGAAGTACGATTTATTGTGCTTCTGAATCCAAAATACAATGAAATTCCATTGTGTTGTTTTCCAAAAACCAAAAGAGAAATCACAATGGAAATATAGTTTTATTGTGTTATAGGTTGAGAAACACAATGCAATTGTATTTCCATTTGAAATGATTTTTCATTTTTTATATAAATTATTTAATTAAATTTTTATGGTTCTAATTTTAATTTCATTTTTTTAGATGGCTGGCATGAAGCACATTATCTATGCTCAAATGTAAAGGAGAGGCAAATACTTGTGATTACATCAGCATGTCATGATGCAAAGTTGGCTCGGTGACAACTACACCAAGCAGCAAAGTCTAAGGGACAGCCTGAGGTAGGAGGACAACCACAGCCATAGATACTACCTCCTAACCCTATCATCGGACCCCCGTTTGAAAGAGGCCTTATGGATTCGACTTTGTTTTGGTCTTATAAGGACTACATAGTTGAGCATGTATAGAACGATTAGCCCAAAGACGAGTTGAAGCTAGTCAGCCATGGTGGCAATGTTATGCCTTACCTTAACCAGGCGATAGTGAAGGGGTGTGTGGATAGGTCAAGTCTTAAGAGCTTGTATGATGCATGGTACTTGTTCACGAATAAATGCATAATCAACACCTTTATCGAGAGATGACATCGTGAGACCTCCTTCTTCCACCTCCCAATTTAAGAGATGACCATCACCCTCGATGATGTGTCAGGTCTTTTACATCTGTCTATCTTATGCCATTTCCTTTATCACACAAACACGACCTACACTAGGAAGGAGATCAGAGGTTTGTTGAGGTCAGATCTTGGTATTATGATGGCCCAAGAGGTAGATGTTACGACGACAAACAGAAACCGAGTGGCTTTAAGTTGGTTAAAGGAATTTATAACACCTATGTTGCCAATGAGTAATTTGCTTGGGCTACAAGGGTTTATTTGCTGCATTTGCTCAGTGATACCATATTTGCTTAGAAAAGTCGGTGCATGTACACATTTGCAACCTACAGTACCTCGGTGATCTGGATTGCAACCACGGGTACGCTTGGGGGGATGCAACAATGACAAACAACAATTGGGTGGCTCTAAGTTGGTTAAAAGAATTGTATCACACCTATGTTGCCAGTTAGTTGTTCGTTTGGGCTGTTAAGGCGTATTTGTTGCTTTTTCTCGACAATACCATATTTTTCGAGAAGGGCTCGTCGCATGTATACATTTGCTACCTGTAGTACCTAAGTGATCTGGATCATAGCCTCAAGTATGCTTGGGGGGAAGCTGTACTAGATTATCTTTATGACCAATTGTTATATATGGGAGGTTATATGATGTTACTCGTGGTAAGAATTGTTTATTTTTGTATACATAATTGTTTGTTACTTAGTATCAAATGACATTAAAATTATATTTCATGTTTTACATGCATGGATGTTTGAGCATTTTTCGACCATTCCTTACAGTGAGAAGGTGTTGGATTATGACTGCAAGCACTGTAAGAAGTCGATTACGGCTAGGTGGTTGTCATTGAGGGGTATCAACAAGGCTGCTGGGACCAAGCAATTGTTGAATTGATTGCAAAAGATTGGTGTTGTCTAGTCCACATATACTACTCCAGCTACATTAGAGTTGGGGCAAACATGGCATTGTATCTACCAAAGAGGGTTTTGAGGTAGTTTAAGTATGTATAAAGTATTCCCTTGGACCCACCTGAGCGTCCTGCTGCATATAGGAAGTGATGTGAGGCATGGGTCGAGTGGGAGCAACATGTGGTGGCATTAGGAAAGGTTGTTCCACATGAGGCTCTATAGCTCTGAACTACAAACTGTTTGCTTGATATTATGAGCATTCACATCCATACCTAATTCTTCCACAAGAAGGAAAGCCACTGCATAGTCTTGTACGTAGATGCAATCTCTACCTCAGCCACAATTTGGTGGTGGCCAGATACCATATTATGTACTAGGTGTTGTTTACTCTTGTTGGGTAATGCAAACAAAATTGTCATAATTTTGTTTTAGTTTTTAATGAAAAGTAATTACTACCTGTATTGTTAAATATTTATGTAGGAACAATTCCAGATGATGTCAGCATCCACCTAGTGATTGCTGGACATAAGAGTTCTACCTAAAGGCACAAATAGTCATTAGATCATACACCAATTTCTAAAATAGCATTATATCACACTAGAATAGGGGGTTGAATAGTGTGTTAGATAAAAATGAATTCTTTTTCACAAGATGTTATTTTTAACAAATAGATATGCAAAAACCAAGTTAATGACAATGTCATCCAATGAACAAGACCAGTTTTAACAAAAGCAAAATCATTGTCGTCTAGTGATAGAAAAATAGTAATTTCACATAGGTTTTTCAAGATAACACTTGTGTGATAAATGTCAATATAAGATAAAGAGAATACACAAATTCAAATCACTAAATCATTTCTGGCTTTCACAAACAAATAATGTTTGATTGAATACACAAATTCAAAAACTCAACAGAGTGGACAAACAATTAAGATCAAAATACAAATAAACAACTTCGCTAAGAAAAGGATGAACTAATTAATCATTGTTGTGTATTTTCCAATGACTTGATAAAATCTTACTTCAAAATGCTCTTGCTTTTCACTTTAGGTTTTCGTTCTCTTCTTTCTTTCCTTTGATAGCAGAGCCTTGGTCACTTTATATAGACTTCATGAAAGTATCCATTACGAGATTAGCGCTTGTCTCTGATTTGATTATTGTCGCAAAACTAGAGGCAATGCTATCGGTCACACTCTTGTGAACAGAGAAAGAATAAAAATATAGATAATTACATGTGCTTTTCTCTTCAGCGATAATGACCTCTGAGGAATATTCCTGGGAAAACTTCTATTCCCTTATATTTTGTCCTTCCTTAAATACAAATGTTAGCAATTCAAAATAAGAGAGGAAAAACTGAAATAGTGAAAGTTGAGTTCATGCACTTCCCTTTGTAGCTAACACTGATTTTGGTATAATGTTGGACGTCACTTATACTTGATATATAAAAATAATGTGTAAGTGGTTAAGTCCATTGGATACAAATAAAAAAACCACATTGTATGGACATTGGTTTTCACAAAGTGTGGATGCTAGTTTATAACAGAACACTGGACGCTGGATATTACTCTTTAATAAAATAGTTTCCACTTATGATTGGACGCACAATAATAGGATCTATATGATAAGAAATAATACCAAGTGTGCTAATATATAGTAGATCTTGTTAACTTAAAAATAGCTCATTAGTTCATCAATAATTTATATCTTTGTAATAATCAAAATTATGGATAAGGATGGATTGTCTAGTTGTGATATTGGATCGTCTAGATTTAACGATCTCCCCCTTTTTAATGATGACAAACCATATAAATTTTGATCAAGATAAAACATAATCGTGATAAGATAGAAGGATAACACATGATTATGAGTTATGTATCAGAGCAATAATACCATAGCAAATATATATGTATGAAGGTTTGTAAAAACTCCCCCTGATTTCCACAACCTTTATACATGTGTCAGGTAATGAATATGAAGAGTAAACATGCATAACATATATATATATATATAACAACAACAAATATAAAAAAAAACACAACGATCATCAAACCACACTTGTATTATTTAAGAGAGTGTTGTTTACATCAATCAAAATTCCTTAACCTTTTCCCTCTTTTGTCATTAACAAAATGATACAGGGTTCAAAGAAAGAAATAATGACGGGATATCATTGTTACTCTTGATTGGACGATGGTTGTGGCTAAACTGATGGTGTGGATGTTGGTGATGGTGATTTTGCTTCAACAGGTGCAGGTAGTATACTTGGAGTTTTGTTACTGTAGAACGATAGGAGGTGGTTGTATGACAACAACCAACATGTTTTGTTGAGCTTGTTGTAGGTTCTGCAACAATATTTGAGAAAGATTGGTGAACTGAGTAACAATGGCAGACTAGATGAATTACTTGTATTGCTCACTCTCCAATCTTTGTTGTTCAACATTAGCTTGTAGTTCCTTCTTCGTTTCTTCTCTTTGTTGCTCCACGGCCTGAGTTATCAATTATTAAGATTTTTCTTCTTTCTTCGTTGTTAGAGCTAGATCAAGCATCGCTTGGACGTGATCTTCAGTTAAAGTATTGGGGGCAACAAAATTGACTGGGGCAACATCTGAGTTGCTAGTGAAGACAACAACATCACCAAGAACCTTTTTTTTGCACTGAAGAGGCTTTATGTGAGGTGTCAGCCTACTTTGACGCAGGTTCAATATGACATGTAGGAATAGCCTCATCAGCCTTGGCTGTATTGGACTTAGTTGGGGACCCAACTTGTTCTTCAATGTCTTGTATTGGACCAAAGATTGTGAGATCAATAAGAACCTTAGTAATCTTGGTAGTATCATCCATTGCATATTGTGTAGCTCTTGCTTCCTTTTCAGCAGCTTCTTTGGACAACCTTCATCTCTTGATAGGCTTTCTCCACTTGTTCCCTATCAGGCTTTTGGACTTCATGAAGATGCGTTACATGAACCTCAAAGTCCCTTTCACTCATCTTTGTCAGATCATAGATACTATTGTTAAAGATAATGGGAAGTTCTTTCAGCCTAAAATGAATCTATCATCTTCAGAGTCCTTCATAAACATAGGCATCATCAAAGTGATACATCTTGACTAGATGCAACACTTGAATGGAATCTCAATGGTTAGAGTTGTCACTTCCATTGTAATCAGATGACAAGGCTTTTGAAGTGTCATGCCAAACAAACTAAAAAGGAGGTTGAATAGTGTGTATACCAAAGATATAATCTTTTGCAATATAAATGCGAATATAGACAGTAATATAAATGGGTGGCAAGTCCTCCACTAAATATAAAGCTGAAATTTAATGAAGATCAATATAGTTGTCTAGTGACTAGATAAAAGAGAAAGATCTTAAAACAGTTTTTCAAATAAACATTTGGTGTTAAAAAGGTGATAGAAAGTGTTTTAAGAATGCCAATAAACATATGGAGACAAGTAGAAACACTTGGTTTATATTAGTTCACTCTACCTAAGCTACGTCCAGTTCTCCTTTACTTACTAATAAAGGGTTCCACTAACCAAAACTTAATTACAAAATAAGTATTCTAACCTGTCACTCCTGGCTTTACAAGTATTCTTAATACCACTTTTGGTACCTTCTTAGACTCCCCCTAAACCTAAGAAACCCAAGTATTGTTTAACACTAAGCCACTCCTGGCTTTCACAAACAAAATTTTGGATGAATACAAGTATTCTTAACATCAACGAGTGAATAAACAATTAAGCTCAAATACAGAAATATCTTTGCTTACCAAAGAATAAGCTAATGGAAACTATATATCAGTAGACTGGTGATTTCGATAGAGTTTTGCTTCAAATATTTTCTTGCTCTCTTGTAATATTTTTCGTCAGAGAACTTCCTTGATGAAGGTGGCCTTTTATTTTATAAACTTTAGAGAAGGATCCGTTACGGGGTCAGCGTCAATTCCTAGAAAAGACCGTAGTGAAAACGACCTTTAAAGGAATATTCTATGAAAACCTTCTATACTCTTTTATATTGTCCTTTTCTTAAATTCAAACTTTAGCAATTCAAAATAAAGAGAGCCAAATAGAATTCTTATAAAACAAAACACATGCACTTCCTTTTTTTGCCATTCTCAGTTTTTTTGAGTTTCTTTGAAACTTGACGCAAAAGTTAACTAAAAGACAATGTATTATACTGATTTTTACAAGGGTAGACACTACTAGATTTAGCATGTTGGATGCTAGAAAAAAAGAAGAGCTTACACTTTTCGATGGTGGACGATACTGAATATTGTAAATTCCTTCAACATATTGATCTTGTCCACTTGTCAAAAAGTCATTAGAACATCAATAATTAATACTTGTTGTTATTCATCAAAATCCAAGGTGGATGAGACGAGTGGTCGTCCAAACCTAACAATCTCCCCCTTTTTGATGATGACAAATACTATAAATTTTGATTTATAAAGATAATCAAAGTTTTAAGAGAGTAAAAAGAATGTAGTGTAGTTAAACTCCCCCTGAGTTCAATCATGGCAAGAATATGACAAATATACTATATACGATATATGTGGCATCTGAATAATAACAATTAATAACTAAAGAGAGAACATATATGAAAATACTCCAATATCAATTTTATTTAAAATTGTTAGCTCATTTACAATCTAAAATTCCCATTTCTCCCATTTTTGTCCTAAGCAAAAATGGGTTTGAAGATAGAAAGATTAGTGGACATTACTGTCAGTCCTGAGCAGGCGATAATAGTGGAGGTTGAGAAGGTGGTGATGAAGATTGAGAAGGTGATGGAATAAGGGCTAAGGTTGGTGGTGGAGGGTCAAGGGACTCAGGTGCAGGTGGTGGTTGAGGTACTACTATGGGTGCAGCAACAGTTCCCATCATGGACATCTAAGCTTATTGAATATTTTGAAGGAGAGCGACACCAAGATTAGAGAACTAGGTTTTGATGGCATTCTAAGAGCCTGAATTTCTCATTCTCTTGACGTTGTCATTTGGAGAAGGTTTCCATGGCTTGTTGATTAAGTGTTTTTAGTTAAATATTTTTCTATTCTTTTTAGCTTATTTGACTTGTCTTAGACTTTTATTTTCTCATTGTAATTCAGTTTTTGTCTTAGGCAAGCAAATGAGCTTAATTGCTAATTGTTGCTTATTTTCGGATTTTATGCTCACTTGACCTATCTTCCTTGTGCAGGACCTAGAGAGCTCTATAGAACACCGAGTGGAGCATATGAATAGCCCTTGGAAAGATAAGGAAAAGATCTAGAAGCTTGTCAGAGATAAGCCAAGGCCAATTCTGTCATTTGGAGGGTCATTTTAGGCTTTGAAGTTAGAATCACTGCACTTGAATATTGGGCTACGAGTTGCATTTTTATTGGTGTAATTAGCATAATTTGTTAGATTAGATGGACCTACTCATGGCCCATCCTTTCCTACTGACTTAGTCACTATATGCTAGTGCAATTAATGAGAAAAATCACACACTACATTTTAGCAAAAACAAAATTTGTATTTCCTTTTGAAGTTTTCAGAATTAAAAACATTTTCTCTCAATTGTTCTTCACTGTTCTTCATTTTCGTTTTCTGTTCTTCCATTTTTTTTTTCGTGGGTCTTTCATTGATGATGATCATGGGAGGTTAAATAATCAATCAATCCAAGGATCCAGCCAAGCAAGGAGAATTTGAGTTCTGGTTTGGTATTTCAAATTCTGTGTGAATGCTCACTTTCTTCTTCAATCCTCTATTCAATTTTCATCATTATGAATGTGTTTGGGATTGAAAATGGATTAGGTTATGGATTCATTTCCTAATTTCGAATTTTAATCACAAATTAGTTGGATGATATTTCAAATAGGTTGTGATTTCAATTAATTTAGGAGTTAATTCAATTGAACTGCTTCTAATGAAATTGAATGAACTTTCATAACAGGATCATTATCTGAGAACTATGATAATTACCATTGCTTGGTTTGGTGAATTGGATTGATGTTCTTTAATTTGTTTTTACATTACCTCTTATCAATTCTATTAGTTTCTGCATTGTTCTTCAATCTTAGTTTGTGTTTTCTCAATTTTTACTTATCGCATGCAAACTGTTTGACAAAAATCCCCTATTGTTTATTAGTGAATTGAAGTTGGAACCATATTAATAGTGTTTCTGAGTCGACCTAGGTTAATCATGTGCTATAGAATTAGCGTAGTTTAATTGTTTTGAAGCGATACCACATCGGTTATCACTTGTCTAATCATATCTTGCACTTGATCCCCGATGACATTGGCGGGTTGTGCATAGTTCAGAGGAGTGGAGCCTGAACTTGTAGAGTAGATGATGAAAACATTAGGTCCACCCTTGTTTCTAGAAGTATCCTTATTTGAAGTTATACACTGCTTTGACGCAGGTTCTAGAGCATTATGTTCAACTTACTCAGCCATAGCTGCATTGGATGCCTCGGGAGTTTCGTCCATGACACTAGAGTTGGTAAGATCAATGATGACCCCACATATAATGGTGTCATCCATAACTTTAGCAAATGCTTCAGCTTGGACTGAGGCAACCTTTTCTTTGACAACACCAGCAACAACTTCTTCCTATTTAGCCTTCTTCATTTTTTGAGCTTCATGGACTTGAGTCACATGAGCTAACATCTGGTCTTCAGTCATCTTCTTCAAATTATAAGTGCCTTCATATTGAATAGTAGGAAGTTTGAGAAGACGTTGACTAAACAAATAACTGTCAGCATCCTTTGTGCAACAAAAGCAAGCATCATCAAAGTGGTACTTCCTAATAGGTTGTAGCACTTGAACGACATCGCGGTGCTTAGCATTGTCACTATGATCATTACCAAAAGTGGAGGTGTTTTTAGAGTCAATCCACACAATCTGATTCCAAAAGGTCCTGTCATCATAAGCATCAAGAGTGTGAATCAGTTTCTTCTTGCTAAACAATGAGCTCTAGTTGTGAGGAAAATTTACAATCTCCACCTTTATCTTTCTTGTGAGCATCTCTTCATTGTAATAAAGCTTGAATCCCTTCTTTTTGGCAGCATCCCAAACCGGTAGGCATGGACTCACTTTATTAGCAACCATCTTGATATCAATGGCCCTTGAGATGTGTAGACCCGAAGGATAGGCAATGACTTGGTCTTTCAAGTACATTTGTTCATGTAGTTTTCCAAGGGATGAACGATTTTCTTGGGATAAATTGAGATCAACTAGATGCACTGGTAAGAATTTGGTGATTGGTGTCCATAAATTCACTTTCTTCTGAAACTTAATCTTTGGGAGTTCCACTTCTTGCGAAGGGTCCCTTTTTTGTTTCCAAATAGATCTCGAGAAATACTACTTTGGGATCTCTTTTTATCCTTGAATTTTTGAAGAATACGCCATGATTTCGTGGCGGATACATTCGTTGATGGACGAACTCATTGCTGAGTTCCAGGTGTGAGTCAATGAGGAGAAACCTTGATAATGTTGGGCTGCACTAGACAAGTTCATTCAGGATGAGGAAGATGAACTATGGCATCTGTTGTTAGAGCCTTAAAGGCCTCAAATAGAGTATGCTCATAGTCATGTTTCATCCAGATAGGTGCTTGGACAATGACTGTTTCCCTTGTCACTAATTCAGAAAATATAAACTCAAAATATGATGTCTCAAGTGTAGGATTACTGTTAATGAATGCTGAGGAAACCTCTGAGCATATGTTAAAGGTTCCCTTGGAGTAGCCTTTTGAATCTGTCTAGATGAATAGGTGATGGAGGTGGATGCGATTGAATAGATGGAGCATGTTTACGGAGGGGAGAGATAGGAGTTTTGTCTATTGACTCACTATCAGATGATGATGAAGAGGTTGGACCCTCCTTGTTCCCAGTAAACGTAACTGCCTATTCCTTGGCACCAACATTAAGGTTGGCCTTGGTCGCCCTTGTCTTGATACGTCTTGGAATAGCATAGGGGATGACAAACACCCATGGCTCAAAGACTGGTTGGCCTTTCTTAGCCTTTTCTGGGGCAAGAGCAACTAGGGCAACTACTTTTCTCTTCTGAAGGGCTACTTGTACAAGACCTTCATCCTCTTCATCAGTCTCACTTAGGTCTTTCAACCTTTATGGGACTGAGGTTGTGGTCGGTGGACATACAGGAGTGGATGCAATAATCTCTTGTCTTTTCTTCATTCTGTGCTCCCTAGCAAGTAGCTCCTCTTCTTATTCTTCCTTTTGGGATTACTTTCTTGCCTTCTTTCTTTTTTGTTGTTCAACCATAATCTTCTGTATCTTTTTAGAGATACTAGAGTTGTTCAGACCTTCGTCTTCATCAGCAATGGCTTTGACTAGCCTCTCTGGTTCCTTTTATTGAAAGCGTCCAGGTCCACCAAAAGAGCCTCCTTCAAACTTTGGTCTAAGGCAACCTTCATAGCTTTTAGGTTAGTCTTGCTAAACTTTTTCTGTTTAGCAATAACTAAACCCTTGGTTATTAGGGTGTGCTTAGAGTCTTCATCCATCTTGTTGAAGACGAGGTACACTCCTTGATCGCACAAAAGCTTATTGATGAGAGTGACATAATAGATGTCGTATAAAACACCTAAGCCCTCTATTATGTTGATGTAGATGGTGTGTGGAAGGTCAAAGGGGAGGTTCTCCATCAAGTGAAAAAGGAAAAACTTGTGGAGGTCAAATAAGGTAATTTTGGAACACTCTTTGCGAAGAACACTCTTGTTCAAATTGTACACTATGGTTTTTTGATCACCAGCCTTTTTAGCATTCTCCCAGTAAAGGGCCCTTGTAATATGGAAATCATAATTCTTCTCCCATCCCTCCTGATAGGTACTACCTTCACACAGACACCCTGTTGCCTTGGCAATAGTTTTGTTGGACAACACCACCTTGACTCCCAAAACCTTGGATGTTATATTCTTCTTGTTGACAAACTCAGCATGGCTCTAGAAGGTTCTAAAGAGTTAACATTGAGCTTTAGACCCACCTTTTTGAGTTACGGAATGTCGAACAAGTATTCTACATGAATGGATCGTTCACTGTCTGTGTTGATGGTGGTGATTTCCATGGTTGGGATTAGCTTAGTAGTAGGGGTGTTTGAAGTGCCCATTGCAGAGAGTTGAGAGCTAGGGTTTGAATTCTTAGAGATGAAGTTGAAGTGTTTCAAAGAGTATGTATTGCCAAGATTTTTGACGTTATAACGTTTTATAGTGAGCTTTTTGGCTTCTTCAAAAACAATCATTAGGCTCGCTTTCCAAAAATGACTCAACATAAAGCATTACAACATTTCATTATGAAAATGCTGCTTTTTATATAAAAACAATGAACACATGATAAGCCGTCCATATACTAAACATTGTGAGTGTGTGTTAAAGTCCATTGGATAATATATCCTTGGATGCAATAGTGGAAGATATAACGCCTCTCTTTACTCCCTCGTGCTTGATTGATTTTAATTTAAAAACTCGTGTCCACTTGGTATTAAAATTAAATTAGTTATGAATTTTCACGAAATTCTTTTCGCTTTGCTTGCTAAGTTTACAAGTTGTCTGTAATATGAAGGATTTTTCCTCACTATGGATCATGCAAATAAAATTCCTTAACACATACTA
>PYAF01002216.1:75057-88935 GCA_007407185.1 Glycine tomentella | reverse complement strand
ATATAGGGTCCCAAAAAGCTTGGAACAGCCATTAATGGAGGTTGGAGGTCCAAGGAGGAAGAAGAAGCTAATTTTCCCATCTTTTTCGCGTTTTTGGCCTTATATAGTGCCCCTGACCGACATGCGGCGCCCTTGGCGCCACCTTGGCGCTGATGGCGCCAAAGTCCAGTGCATCTGGCGCCCCTGGCGCCACTCCGGCACCAGTTTTCAGCACCTGTGGCGCTCTTGGCGCCACTCTGGCGCTCTTGGCGCCTCATGTAGAATTAGCCTATGTACCCCCGGTAGTACATAGGCTTGTTGGCGCGGTACCTTCTGTTCGGCTTAATTCTGCTATTTTCACCTGCTAACCATCAATTCTAGACTAAAACACCTCATGAAGGCACAGAAATGAGGGTCCTTACACCTTCCATCCAAATCATGGGCAGACATTACTTCTGAAGAAGAAGAAAGTGAAAGATGTCTGGTAACCATGATCAAAAACATGATAGAATCCCCTTTAATCCTCCATCAACCAAAAGGCAAAGCCATTGTTTAGCAACCTGAACCCTTGGCGCTCCAAAAGCCTAAACCTCAAACACAATATGTCCCGAAAAACAAATACCAAGACGTCATTCAAATGGAACCTGAATTTTGGGACCCAAAGCCAAACAAAGTTCCCTAGAAAATCTTTCCCAAAGATATTCAGGGTAATCAGTACCATTTCAAGCCAACCTCTCTGTTCAAGACTAGATATTTTTATGAGTTTATTCTTGTGGACACCAACTCAGTCCAGATTAAACATCATATAAATAAAGAGTCGGAGCAAATTGCTTACTTAACTCCATAAATCCTTAAGGTCCTAACACCTAAAGAATTTGGAGAATTGAATAAAATAAAAAGGTTTTCTCAAAACTATGATCCTATTGGTTTTTTTTATTGGGATTATCAAACTGCCTGGTATTGATAGAGTGTTTTTAGTTAAATTTTTGTCTATCATTCTTAGCTTATTTTACCTCTTTTGGACTTTTATTTTTCCATTCTAATTCAGTTTTTGGCCTAGGCAAGTAAGTTGACTTAATTGCTAATTGTTGCGTATTTTCGGATTTTTGCCCACTTGATGTATCTGACTTGTGCAGGGCCTATAGAGTGCTACCAATCTCTGAATGGAGTGTTCTAGGAATCCCTAGAAAGATAACGAAAATATCTACAAGTTTGATAGAAATAGCCCGAGGACAATTCTATCATTTGGAGGGTCATTTTAAGCTTCGAAGTTAGCACCTCTGCACTTGTAATTTTGGGCTGCGAATTTTATTTTCATGGTTGTAAATAGAAAATAATTAGATTGTTGGGTTTGTTTATGGCCCATTCTATTTTCAAAACTTAGTCACTAATATATTAGTGAGTTTAGTGAAACTTAGACAACACTTTACAATTCAAAAAACAAGTTTTATATTTCTTTTCTTTAGTTTTTAGAATCAAAAGCTTGTTCTTCATTTTCTCTCATTTGTTCTTCATTGTTCTTCATCTTCTTCATTTCCATTTTGCTATTCTTCCATTTTTCTGCACTCACTTCATGGGGCTTTCTTTGGTGATCATCATGGAAGGCTAAATCATTAATCAATCCAAGGGTCTAACTCAAACAAGAGAAGAATTGGAGTTCCGGTTCGGTATTTCGAATTCTACTTGAATATTCACCTTCTTCTTCAATTTCTATTATGTTTTCATGATTATGAATGCATTTAGGATTGAAAGTGAGTTAGGATTATGGATTCATGTTCTAATTTCAAATTATAATCACAAGATTAATTGAATGATAGTTCAGTTAGGGTTGTGGCTTCAATTAATTTAGGAGTAGAATCGATTGAACTGCTTCTATTGAGATTAAATGAATGTTCATGATAGAATCAACTTATGAGAATGATGATGATTGAAATAGCTTTGGTTGGTGAATTGGATTGATGCTTTCTAATATGTTTTACTTTACTCCTTGATAATCTTGTTAATTTATGCATTGTTCTTTAATTTTAGTTTGTGTTCTTGCATGTTTTACTTTGCGCATACCAACTGTTCGACAAAATCTCCCCCTTTTTATTACCAATGATTTGAAACTAGAACCATATTAATCGTGTCTCTGAGTCGACCTAGGTTAGCTCTGTGCTACAGAATTAGCTTAGTTAATTTGTTTTGGTGTGTCTCGACAACGTAATATCAGGTATAATGTCTTTAAATTTCAAAATAAAGACTTTATACATTCGTGGCTTATTTATTTTAAACAAAATGTCCAATACAAGTTTCCTTAGTGGCTTTTACAGTGGTGGAATTTTTATGGACCAATCCTTTAGATACTCCCTTCCGAGGTAGTGTCTGGTTTGACAATCTTTACTAAGAAGTTTGAGCACCCTGATAATGATCCATTTCTGGTGGACTTACACTTCTTCAATAAATTGTCTCTCGCCTGGATCTTCCAATGGCGATATGTCTATGGTAATGTATCAGTCAAGGGACAATTTCTGATGCTTCGTAGACAACCTCTTGTCAAGTGGTGGTCTCAGTTTGACCATTCAAGAGCTAATCCTGAACAGATATCGCTTTGGATTAAACAACACCCAACTTTAACCAAAGCAACAGATCCGGAAGCATGCAAGTTCCTCAATCAAAGATCACAAGTCATAGCAGTCTTGGCATTTTCTACCTCCAAAGAGAAGTTCAAGGAAAATATGAAGATGATCTTTAATCTCTTGGAAAAGGAGAATGAAGACGCTTGCTCCTCATCCAAGAAGCCAACAAAAGAACCCGTCGAAGCCTTTTACAATCGTTGGATGGTTTCTACCAGAATGAAGACGACTGCTTTGGCATCAATCTTGATGATGACTGAATTCAATCCAGTCACCGCCATAAAACAATAAAGCAAAAGGGTAAGTGGAGAAAGTTCCTTTTGCTAACTGTAAGCATGACATCATCATTTCCTGCAGCAGACTACTGTTCAGCACTGTTCACTGTAGCGGTAGGTTTCCCGGTATTTGTCACCAGTACTGTAGAAACAGGAAATTGTTGTATTTATTTAAGGGCTGCGTCCCTCAATCTGTAGGCAAGTTTTTCCTTTCTCAGAGAGTTCTCCCTAGGTATACCTTTGAGCATTCTGTTATCCAATCTTTGTAATCTTTTTGAGAAATAAAATCTTATTTTCTCATATTGAATGTTTTATTTCTGTAATTGAAATCTTCTCTTCTCATCCACTCCCTCTCATCCTGACGGCTTGCCACGCTTGAGAGTTTTACTTTATATTTATGTTATCATATTATACTATTGTTTTGTTGTTCTGGTAGCCATGTGAATTCCGTATTCTATTCCTGCTTCTAGGTCCGTTCCTTCTCCAACCTTCTCATGTATGCAAGATTATGAAGTTATCCATGATTAATAAGACCTGCATAGATTATGAAGCCCTTAAGCTAGATTTCAACTCTGAGGGAATGACTCCTCAAAGAGAGTGGTTTCTTAGCCATTATAGGGATGATAGTAAAGACCAGATTAGGGAAGAGTATTATTAATCATAATCTATGCAGGTCTTATTAATCATTGATAACTTCATAATCTTGCATAGATGAGAAAGTTGGAGAAGGAATAGACCTAGACTCTTCCTCTTTGTTCTCTTGTTGATAAACAGGTTGAGGTATGGAAGACGAGGTTCCTACACCCTGTAGCTTGATTCTACTGCTACTACTTGGAGCAGCAGAAAAGGATTTCCTAGAGAAAACAGATTCAAACATTTTAGATATATATATATATATAAATAGAAAATAAATTCGCATGCCACAAATATAATTGTTGGGGTTCACACTCTGCTAGTCTTATCATTCAAAAATCATAATAATAAAATACAGGCAGACATTTCAGTAATTTTATAGCACAAAACCATCATAATTTCATAACATGCATCAATTATCAGATCTTGCAGATATCTCAACCACAATAGATATAAATCAACAGTTCCTGAAAATAAATAATTGTAAGATAATTTATATGGAGGCACGAATTCCAAAGTTAAACTATTTACTGTCTAAAATTCCTTTGTCGTTCGGTTTTTCAAAGTTTTGCTCCTAACTCATTTTTAGTGCTCTCGGTGCTCCTGGAGTCCGATTTTCACAAATCTTATATGCTACCCTAAGTAAGACACTCACTTTAGCAATTAGTTTTGCAAAGTAACCCATTTTGATAAAAAAAAAAAAAAAAAAGTCTTAATTAGTTCTCTCAATTATTAAATTTTTTTATCACGTCATTCAATTATTTAAACCTTTTATTAATTAAGAGATTCAATTCAACTTTTAATTATAATTTAGAGATTAATTGTATAATTAAGCTAGTATATTTTAATGTATACATGAAAGGTGTGACAAATAAGCTTATACGTGTCAACGCCTAACCATTGATAAGGTGGCCTATACTTATAGTGCATGCTTATAGCATATGAATTCTGATCGAATTTGATAGTGTCAGATGGGCCCAAAATTTGCATGGTTTGGTCATAATCAAATGTTAATTCTCGTTTGGTTTTTCGGTAACTTTGAATAGATCTTCAATTTATTACCGTCTACAGATTTGGAGAATTCACAACATTCTTGCCTCAAAAACTCCGTCAAAGCTAGAATGAATTGGATGAGAAATGTGGCAATGAATCGATGTTTGTTTTGAGTTTTCAGAGAATGTGGCACTTCAACAGAACACACTCGAGTCTGGCTGTGTTTGGTATAACTGCCTTTGTGGTGTTTTTTGGTCTTGATCCATTAGAGGGTGTAAAAAGGGTTTCAAGATTTTTTGTCTCAACGCCAACTTGCCCTTTGATTCATCAAAGGGTTCAAAAGGGGGATCCAGAATTATACAAAGTATGAATAATTTTATTGAATTGCACTGCTTAATCTTCCTTTTCTCTATTGCATGTCCTTATGGTTTATTTGAGCATCTAAATTGCATGTCTTCATTTTCTCTAATATTGCATGTCATTATGTTTTGTATTTTTTTTTTTTTTTTATAAAAAAGCCAAATGATTGTTGTTAATTTTTGTTAATGAAAAACATTGGAATCCATAATTTTTCTCTTCCTTGCTTAGCTCTTAATCATCAAGTCAACCTTATGTCTTTACGGTTTATTTTATTAGTGCATCTAAATTTCTGTGTTGGTGTTTTGTGCATGTAGGAATCCTGTTTTGTTAATAAAATTGGAGGATGTAGGGCTCAAAAGCCAATGGCCTGTAGAGGAGAATCGAATTTTGTTAATAAAATGCTTAGAGAAAGACAAATTGAAGGTGATAGAAAATTGGAGAAGGTAGAAGCAAGTCTTGCAAAAGCAAGAGCTTTGATAAAAGAAGCCTTGTTATTGAGAACCAATGCCACCGTGCTTCAAGATGACACAAGTGATTATATTCCAGAAGGAGACATATACAGAAATGCAGTTGCTTTCCATAGGTATGAACTATATATCAAGCAATAAAAATATTATGCAGAAGATTTTTCAAAGTCTGAATTGTTTTAGAGACTAAACTAATGTACATTAAAATAATTTCATATTTCCAATTTTTTGTATTACTCGTGCACCCTAATCTTATGATAAAAAAGTAAAAGGGTACAGAGTAATAGAATATATAATCATTTGTTTTTTAGAGGAGAAATATATAGTCATTTGTTAAAATGAAAAGATTCAGTTTAATTTCTTTGTTTCAATAAAATATGAGTATAGTTCTGTCAAAACAAAAGAGTATAGGAATGATAATATATAATTTTGTAAGAATTCACTCTTTTTTTTACTTATAGTTTCTTCCTGTTTTTTTATTTAATTAAAATGGACATTGTATATTAGAAATTAATTTCAAGCCATTCTAAATCCAATAGTTCAAGTGCTTATGCCTTGAACAAATTAGTATACTGTCTACGCCTAATATGACATGTAAATGTCATATACATGTTATAAAAATAATAAATAGTTCCTTAGTTCAATGAAAGGAACAAAAGGAGAGGAGTTTAGGGGCCTATGACAATAATAGTTAATTTATATAATTAAGTAGTAGCAGCTTCTTACATGTCATTCTTTGTTTTTCATCTTTTGAGTTGCTTTTACATCATATAGGAGTTACCAATTAATGGAAAAGGTGTTTAAGATCTTCGTGTATGAAGAGGGAGAGCCCCCTCTATTTCATTATGGTCCATGCAAGAACATATATTCTATGGAAGGAATCTTTATCAACTCATTGGAAAGCAATTCTCAATTTCGGACTCAAAATCCAGATGAAGCCCATGTCTACTTTCTTCCCTTTAGCGTTGTGATGATCCTTGAGCACCTCTTCCACCCTGTTATTCGTGACAAGGCCGTATTGGAGAGAACTATTGGTGATTATGTGCACATCATATCCCACAAATATAGATATTGGAATAGAAGTTATGGAGCTGACCATTTTATGCTTTCTTGTCATGATTGGGTACTTATCTTCACTAAAATCTGTTAATTTTCCTCCTCTAATTTTAGTGTACTTCGGATTTGGATTTGATTTCTCTCAAACGAGTTGCATTATCTAGCATAGGATAATAAATGAAATAAGTAGATCTCACTAACAAATGGGATTCAATTATTTCATGTGTCTTATACTAGATGAAGTAAATAGTTGAAATAGCTGAAAGAGAGTTTTTTTTTTTTTTTTCCCCATGAATTCATGGTTAAAAGAGTTAAGTGAAGTGTTCTTAGATATACATGAGAAAAGAGAAATGTTATAAGAATTTTTTTAATATATTCTTTTTTATTTATTGAAAATTATAAATTTTTGTAGATCTCACGTCTATTTAAATGGTTCTTTTTCATGATTTTATAGTTCTCAATAAATTTTAATTAATAATAAAATGTGTGTTAAAAAAGATGTATTAAAGAGTGTGTTTTCAACATTTATCTAGGGAAATATACAACCATTCAATGAGATATGATATGACTAATACATTTTTTTATTTGACTAGGGACCAAGGGCTACATGGTATGTTAAAGAATTGTATTTTATAGCAATCCGGGTACTATGCAATGCAAACATTTCTGAGCATTTCAATCCCAAGAAGGATGCATCATTTCCTGAAATCAACTTGGTAAATGGGGAGACAAGAGGTCTTATTGGTGGGTACCCTCCATGGAACCGTACAATTTTGGCCTTCTTTGCAGGGCAAATGCATGGTAGAATTAGGCCAGTGCTTTTCCAGCATTGGGAGGGCAAAGACAAGGATGTGCTAGTTTATGAGAAACTCCCAGATGGAGTTCCATACCATGAGACAATGAAGAAGAGCAAGTATTGCATTTGTCCAAGTGGGTTTGAAGTGGCAAGTCCAAGAATTGTTGAGGCAATCTATGCACAATGTGTGCCTGTGTTAATATCACAACAATATGTGCTTCCTTTTAGTGATGTTCTGAATTGGGACTCTTTCTCGGTCCAGATTTTAGTGAGTGATGTACCCAAGCTTAAGGAAATTTTGTTGGGTATATCGGAGGACAAATACATGAGATTGCAAGAGGGAGTTAAGCAAGTGCAAAGACATTTTGTGGTGAATAATCCCCCAAAGAGATATGATGTATTCCATATGATTATTCATTCCATATGGCTTAGGAGGTTGAACGTGCGTGTGAAATAAGTCATCAACTCTATTATGTTCTCTCTCTATTCATACTTTTGGTAATGGTTTTAAAGCTTAATTGTTTGAACTTCAATATTTTGATACTTAAAGATAAATTTTGTCTCATATGCCTAATAATTTTAATCAAGAATCACCTCTTTTGTGGCTTAAAATAAACATGCCTACAACCAGAAAAACGACTCTATCAAATACTTCGAAGTATCATTGTGTCGAACACGTTTCTAAAAGCTATCCATCTATACACTTGTTTAACATTTATCCGACATTTCTTGTTATATATTTAATTCAAAAATTATGGTTTGTTGACTTGAACACTTAAACTCCTGAAAAAACATAAAATGTTGGTTTAAAAAGATAAATATAACATTATTTAAATATTTTATTATATGTAACTCATTTCATTTAATTAGAATTTCTCTTGTGTGTATATGCATTATCTTCATGTCTTATATTTTAGAAATTAACCATTAATTTGTAAACCTTTTGATGACAGGGACTATGCAAAGACGTCTCCAAAAATCAATAAAGAAGGAAAAGTATTGTAATATTATCACCTACTTGTTATAGTTCTTTTAATAAATTTAAGGAATAAAACCATCTACTATATATATCTACTATATATTCTACTATATTTATATATACTAAAAGAGTAGAAATATGAAATTCCATTTTTAACCTTTTCAGTTGATTGACACTTGGCAAAAAATAGGGCAAAATGGTAATTGGACATTAAATTCACTAATTGCACCACTTTTAATAAGTGTATCCAATATTCTTAAATTAAAACTTACTAATTGCACACCCTTTTTTTATAAGTGTACTCCAATATTTTCAAATTAAAACTTGCTAATTGCACCTCTTTTTGATAAATATTTTCTTTTAAATCTTAAATATTCATTATATCATTTCTTTCATCCCTCTCACACGTTATCTCTTTAACGCGTAGCCAGTGGTATTACCTGTGTACGCAGGGTATCATACTAGCCAGTTACAAAAATACAAAATCCCAATATTATTTTAATTTTTTCTTTCGTAAAGATTCTAAACAACTGTTTATATAGTAATTACTCTCTTATTTACTTAACAATCGTCTAGAAAAGTGAAGTGATTTCCTTTCATTTTATGTTATGATTTTCACAATCTCCTACTTTGAGTCCTTCATATTTCTCAATATTGTTGGTTCTCATCTCAATTGACTTAGTCTAATTATTGACAGGTTTGCACAGGCATAACAAGAGATGAAGTCTTAAGTTGATCCATTGTTTAAGGTCTAATTTCAACAGAGGTGTATTATCACAAGAAGAAAAAATTATTATTGAACTCCACTTCTTTATTTCTATTATTAATTTACTTGACAATTGTCTAGAGTGCAGTGGTCTTCTTTCATTTTATGTTATGATTTCCACAATTTTTTCATTTGGGCCTTTCATATTTCTTAATGTTGTTGGTTCTCACCTTAATTGGCTGAGTCTAATTATTGACAGGTTTGCGCAAGCATGACAAAAGATATAACTTAAGTGGATCAATTGCTTATGGTTTGATTTCAACAAAGGTACATTATCACAAGAAGAAAAAATTATTATTGAACTTCACTTCTTTCTTTTTCTTATTTTTGCTTCACATTCATTTTGCCATTAATAAACTATGCTAGATCTTGAAGTTTTTTAAATATCTTTCCAGTCTAGATGATATGTTGTCATAACTACTTTTTTAAGAGTTATGTGTGTTTAAATATCTTTCTTATCATCTTATCTCTTTTCTCAACTCTGAAACGTTCTCCTTCTCTGATGTTCTCTGTCTTCTCACCATTTTCTCTTTTTTCTTACCTTCTTCATTCACTCAATTTATTTTCTCTCTTCTAAAAATAAGCTAGTGAAATATATTTTTATTTCTCCATTAACCATTCAACATCGCAATCCTTGCTGAAGATACCTTTGACTACAACTTCTTCATAACTTTTTCATGATTTATAGTGATCTGTAGCAACAAAGGTGAACAATTTTCTTAGTTTCTATTTTCTTGGTTGATTTTGTTTTGGCCTAATTACTTTCTTTGTTTTTTTCTCCTTCATCAAAGTTCCTCTAATATTGTGAATATGGACTAAATTTGCTAAAAAAGTTTATTTGATATGGTCTATCGGTTAAAGTGTTTTATAGAAAAATATACTAAACGGGTCTTAATAACAATAGATGATAATTGGAGAATTTTTTAAATATTTATTTGACTTTGTTCTAGACTGATTTATTGGTTGCAAATGTGTTTGATCAAATGTCAAAATGACATTTTTGGGTATGTTTCTTTATTTCTCATTTTACTTTTGAATTTATGACACTTTTGAGATGACTTTTCATATGAGAATTTTTCAGTTGATTCTGTTGGCTTGGTATTTCTTATATGATAGGATTTTTTCACATACAATCTTTGGTTGTTGTTGCTTATCTTTTGTTAATATTACTCCTATTTATAATCAATAGTTCAATTATATTTGTTTTAAAACAGTTAGTAAATGGAAACCAATGTTTATTGTAGAAATTTAGATGAATGGGTAAATGATCAATGTAATGTTTAATTGTTAAGTTTGATACAAGACCTTTATAAAATTGAGCATTGACACAAACAGATGTGAAGAAAAGATGCATGACAAAATATAGAGAAATTAAGATATTACTTGGGTAAATTGAAAGAGAAGAGCTAAACAAGCACAAAGTTTATTAGCAGAACATTGATTTTGCATAAATTTTTTCAGTTGTTTTTTTTTTTTTAATTTAAGTTCATAATTGAAAATATTTTGTCTAGCAACAAATGATGTCATTTGGAAATCCTACCTTTTTTTTTATTAAAGTTATGGTCCTACCTTTTTTTTTTATCAAAGTTATGCTACCAACAAATTCAACCACCTACGCAAGTTGTATGTATACCAAATTCATTTTCAACTAATTATGACGTACATGACAGGTTTATTGATTTCATTACACACATATTCTCTTATATTATGACTACTACATAATTTTTCTTGCTTTTGGAATCCCTTCATCTATATAATATGCTCTATTAACAAAAATAATATCATTTATCATGTTCTCTGAATTTAGGTTACACAAACTTATTTTGTTTTTTATATTTCACCATCCTTCATCAGGACTAGGTAGAATAGAGCTTCCATGGGAACAAAAGTGTTAATGAATAAGAAAATTTAATGAAAGCTCCTACCTTAGTATCAAGCATCATGACATAGAGTATATGATTATAGGTGTCATGAGATAAATTGAAATCATTTCCACATTTGCCTATCACATGTTCCTCTACTTAAGTTACTTTGCTTTATGTTATGACCATACTAAACTACTTATAAAAATAATTTCATATTATCATTCCAATATATATTTTCTTATCAACAACTTTCTTTACTTTTTCAATTCATTATAATTCTAACAGTATGTCCAATCATCACATTACATTCATTAGATCTCTACTATCCTATAATTATTTACAATTTCAAAATAATAGCTACTCATACAAATATGTTGAATTTAACATATTTATATGTATAAATTTTTAACAATATAATTAACATATAAAATATTGGAATAATTTTTGCAAAATTTTTTATTAACATTTTTAATCATTATTCACATAAATCTACATTATTTAATAAATTTTATTATTAAATTCAAATAACACACATTCTCTACCCTTATGCACGGATACCATACTAGTTATTATAAAAAGAAAGGTATTATAGAATTTTTTTTTTTTTTTATGTTTGCCAGAAACTCTATCTGTCTCTGAGCAAGTTTCGAACCGAGGAGTTAAAAGTTGAATTTATATTTCAAATCATCAAATCTCTCATGAAACTGGCAATAAGTATTCCGACAAGATTGTATTTAATCGTGTTTACACTCTCTGCACAATGCACACTTCGATCCCTTGTCAATACTTGGTTAGACTTAATTATTATTATTTTATAAAATAAGACACCTTTACGAAGCTTGAAGCCCAATCTTTTAAATGATCAGTTACGATTATATATATATATATATATATATATATATATATATATATATATATATATATATTGTCTGCATTAGCATACTCTTTTTTTAAGAAAAAAAATATAGCATACTCATACATTGATACTGCTTTTGTTTCTGAATTTGAACCGAAATCCAAAGTCCTGACTGTTTTATCACTTGTTAGTTCAAGAGCTAACTCTTTTGCAATTGTTAAAGATTACAACTAACTCTCCAAATGTTTATGGACCAATGAAAAAAAACTCCCTAATTTTTTATTCCTAGCTCATATAAAATTAACTCTCGTATTTTTTTAAGAATTATTCAACAAATATGTTTTGTTGTGTTTTGTGGAGTATTTGAAAAGTTCCAGCGTCTTAGATTGCCTAATATATCTTTGACTCATTGGTTTATTATCATTTTGTGACATGAACTATTAAAGTCTCGTGTGTGGTCACGTGAGTTTTCTGTAGTACAAATCCATGAATTTATCATTAATTTTTGTGTGTGCAACAATGGGCTGTCCAAACTTAAAAAGATTTATATATTAAATATTTTTTAGTTTATAAATTTTGATAATATAAAAAATTAATAATTTTTAACTAATGATACATAATAAATAATGTTAATATAGTTAATTAAACAAAGAAAGTGTTTTATTATTTTGTTTATGAATAATTTTACATAAATAATTAGAGTGAAAATAATTTTTCTATTAAAATCAATTTACAAAAAAATTATGAAATTAATCTATGAGATTTATTTATAAATTGGTAAAATAAAAATAAAATATGTAAACAATTCAAAATAAAAACATATAAAATAAAATTAAAAATATTTATATATTAAATATTTTTTAATTTATAAATTTTGATAATTTGAAAAAAAATAACTCAACTAATGATACATAAAAAATAGTTAATATAATTAACTAAACAAAGTAAATGTGTTAAAGATTTATTATTTTGTTTAACGGAATGACAAACAATTACTTATTCTGAAAAATAAAAAATTAAATATCTTGATTTAAAAATAGAGATCAAAATCATCATTTGAAATTATAGGAATATCAAAATTATAATTTAATCATAAGATACATATTGCAAATAAATATTTATATTTTGCCCAAAAATAATAATTTGTTAAAAGCAAAATTTGAGGAGAATAATTTGCAATGTTATCTTCATCCATTTAGTGTTCCAATTTACTTTTGGGGAGCAATTCGAAGCTCTGATTTTTGCCATGATTGACGAGAGCGAAAGAAAGAGCAAACTGATCGATATAGATTATTTATAAAAATGTTTTTCTGTACTTGGTTAATTGGTATGAAGATTTAGGTATTGGTTGAATAAGTTGCTTACCAAATACTTATAATAAAATAAAATAAGTTTCTCTCAAATTAAAATTAATTTATATATAAATTAAGTTAATTTAATTTATAAGAGAAATATATTTCACCTTTTTTTTATTTATTTTCTTCCCATTTAAGTGTTTAGGCAAAAGCTTATTCAAACATGCATGTATCCGTATTACGTACCAATGTTTTAAAAATCGACTCGGAGATTGACCAGGTTAGCGTAATGGGTCACTGGATCAATGGTCGAACCAGTGAGTCACTAATTGACCCGCATAACCCGGTCGGTAATAAAAAATAAATTTTTTATACCTGTCTTAAAATATTTTAAAAAATATCACAAATTAATATAATTTCATAACATAGATAATTAAATACAAAAATGTTAAAAACAACATTATTGTCCAAGTTCAAACAAACAAGTAACAAATATATAAATATAAATAAATAGCTAAATAAGTTTAAGTTCAACATATGCTCATGATGTAGGGACAATAAGGCATCCATCTTTTGAATCATGAGAGATTCAAATGGACTGTAAGATGGTTGAGCAGGGCCTTCATTTTCAGCCTCTTCGTCAGCCTCCTTTTCATTTCCAGCAGTAGGGATTTGTTGGCCAGCCATCTGCCAACCATGAGGGGTTTTGACCATCCCTAACTTGGTGAGATGTTTCTCTTTGATGAGGTGATGTGTTGCAAACACATCTTGTTTTTAATATAGTTTTAGATTAGAATTTAGTTAAATGAGTAGTTAAATAGGTTAGAATTAGTTAAGTTTAGCATTTTAATTGTTTTAAAGCTAATTCAATACCAATTATGCATTTTTAGGTCAAAAGAGGAGGATTCAAGGCCAACGAAAGAAGAAAAGCAAAACTGGAGTC
>PYAF01002216.1:33124-71670 GCA_007407185.1 Glycine tomentella | reverse complement strand
GTATACCCCTTCTGAGGGATTATATTCTTTTGTAGCACCGTGTGTGGTGTGAACCTGAGATGTATATATTGTACAGAACTTTGATATTATATATATGAGATTTTACCCTGAGTACATGTGTATGTTTATTTTGTTGTTACTCTGCCTAAAGCTCTGTTATCTGTCTTATTTATGTTGATTTTGATAAACTGGATCAGCATGAGCGTGATTTTATGGTTCTGTTATATGATTCCATACATAATGTATCAAGAAAACGATCCTATGTTTCCGCTGAGCTAGTTGATTGATATTTTTATACGCTAATCTGATATTATTAATGATAACACGTCGGAGGCCTACGGGGTGTTACAGTTCAAGCAGAAATTTACTTAATCTCTCATACCAAGACCTTGGAGCTTGTTTTAAACCATAAAGAGCTTTCTTGAGTTTGAAAACATGATTTGGATATTTAAAATCTACAAAACCAGGAGGTTGCTCCACATAGATTTCCTCCTTAATATATTCATTTAAGAAAGCACTTTTAACATCCATTTGAAAAAGTTTAAAATCCATTAAACATGCATATGCAAGTAATAACCTAATGGCTTCCAATCTTGTAACTGGTGCATAGGTTTCCTCATAGTCAATGCCTTCCTCTTGGTTGTAACCTTTTGCAACCACTCTAGCTTTGTTTCTGACTATAATTCCACTCTCATCAAGTTTGTTTCTAAAAACCCATTTAGTGCCAATAGGTTTGAGAGAAGAAGGTCTATGAACAAGTTCCCAAACATCATTTCTCCTAAATTGATTCAATTCTTCATGCATGGCATGCATCCAATGTTCATCAATTAAGGCTAGATCAATGTTCTTAGGTTCTATTTGTGAAACAAAAGCCATATTACAACAAAGATTTTTCAATGATGATCTAGTAGATACTCCCTTTGAAACTTCACCAATGATATTGTCAAGGGAGAGATCTCTTGGAGTTCTCCAATCTTTTGTCTCTTGGACTGATGTTAATTGTTTAGCTTCAGCAAATGGTTCTTCTTTTTCTTTATCCATTGAATCATTAAGCTGAATAAATTCCTCCAAAGGACCTGCATCAATATCACACTTCTTTTCCTCCTTGGAGGGATTTAACTCATCACAAATAACATGTACTTATTCTTCCATGCACAAGGTTCTTTTATTGAGAACTCTATATGCTTTGCTATGTAATGAATATCCAAGGAAGATGACTTCATCAGCTTTAACATCAAATTTTCCAAGTGATTCATTACCATTATTTAAAAGAAAGCACTTGCAACCAAATACTCTTAAATGAGAAATATTTGGTTTTCTACCTTTCTATAGTTCATAAGGGGTTTTCTTTAAAATAGGCCTTATAAGCAATCTATTCAAAGTGTCGCAAACTGTACTTACAGCATTAGCCCAAAAATGTTTAGGCAAATTTGTCTCATTAAGAAGAGTTCTTGCACCTTCTTCAAGGGATCTATTTTTCCTCTCCACAACACCATTTTGTTGGGGTGTTCTTGGAGCTGAAAAATTGTGGTTAATTCCATTCTCTTCACAGCAATTTTCAAAATGTTCATTTTGGAATTCTCCACCATGATCACTTCTTATTGAGATAATTTTGCTCCCTTTTTCATTTTGAGCCAGTTTGGCTAATTTTCTAAAAACATTAAAAGCATCACTCTTGGATTTCAAAAACAAAGTCCATGTGAACCTAGAGTAATCATTAACAATGACAAGTTCATAGTAATTACCTCCTAAACTCATAGTTCTAGAAGGACCAAACAAATCTATGTGAAGTAATTCAAGAGGTCTTGAGGTAGAAACAACATTTTTACTTTGAAAAGAATTTTTTGTTTGTTTCCTCTTTTGACAAGCATCACATAATTTGTCCTTCTCAAACTTGAGTTTGGGTAAGCCAATGACTAAATCCTTTTTAATCAGCTTGTTCATATGATGCATGTTAATGTGACTTACCTTTCTATGCCATAGCCAAGATTCATCAATTTTACCTATTAGACAAGAAGTGTTGAGAAAGAATGCATGATCTTTGGAGAGTAAATAGATATTACCTTTTCTCTTACCTATATGAATCATCTCACCAGTTTTTCCATCACATATCATGCAGCAACTGTCATTGAATGACACTTTGAACACTTTATCACAAAGTTGGCTTATGCTTAGGAGATTGTGCTTTAAACCTTCCACATGAAAAACATTTATGATCATGGTTTTGAAGTTGTCTCCTATGTTTCCTTGTCCAATTATCTTCCCTTTGTTGTTGTCTCCATATGTGACAAATCCACCATCTTTAAGAGTCAAATTTGTGAGCATTGACATGTCACCAGTCATATGTCTAGAGCATCCACTATCAAGATACCATAATGAAGACCTTGCTCTTAGACATACCTGCAAAATTCAAATCAATTTATAGAGGAAGGTACCCAATTGAGATTGGGTCCATAGGGGTTATCTAATTTCTTCTTCTTTTGCACCCAAATACATTCTCCATTAGGCACATAGAATCTCCTAACATAGCATTTATAAGATGTATGTCCTTTCATCATACAATAGTTGCATGTTACAGATTTTGATGAATTCCTTAAGTAAACATTTTGATTGATCTTTGAATTATTGAAATTCTTTTGATTTTTCTGTTTTGGTGGTACAAATATAGTTTTGGCCAAAGACTTTGAGCCTTGTTTGTAACCCAAACCAGAAGTATCTCCAGCATATTTGTGCACACTGAACATTTCAGCTAATTTGCATTTACCTTTGTAAAGCTTTCTCAAAAGATCAATCAAATCACTATTCTTAGATAAGAGTAATATGTATTTTTCTCCTTGACTTCTTTTGTAATCATCAAAATCCTTTTGCAACATATTGTATTTGTCAACATTACATGAAGAAGAAGCACATACACATCCATTCATTTTGTAACTTGAAACAAGTTTTTCATTTTCTTCTTTCAAGTTACAAATTTCAATTTGCAATTTTGTAATTTTTGCAACATGTCATTTAAGATTTCCTTTTAGCTTATTATTGGATTTTGCAAGCTTTTGGGCCTCTTCATGCATTTCTTGAAAAACATCAATAACTTGATGAAGTTCAGAACTTACCTCAGTTCCAGCAATTGAGAGAGCATCATCTTCATTAATTGTGGAAATCAAACACATATTTGCTTCTTCATTTTCAGTTAATGATTCAGAAGTTGTTGACTCATTATCTTCCCAAGCTATATAGGCTCTCCTAGGCTTTCTTTCTTTCTTTATCTTGTTTTCACTAATAGGTTGCTAGAATGTAGTAGTTTTTAGGTTAGTTTTTATTAAGAAATAAACAGAAAATGTCAAATAAATGATAGATTAAAGTTAAATTTCATTACTTTTTGTTTCTTGTTAATAATTATTGTTATTTTGTTATTTAGGAGCAATAAAAGGAAGAAAATAAGCAAGAAAAGAAGCAACTGGAAAATGCAGTCCAAGCCACTCGCCCGAGAATTGGCGCCAATCGCTCCACAAACTCTGGAAGTTCACGCTGATCGCGTTAGGACCGCGCTACCCGCGCCAATCACTCTGGACCTTCGCGCGAGTCTTGCCAAAGCCGCGCCACAAGTACTGGACATTCACGCGATCCACGTGAAATTGGCGCCAACTGCGCGGACGTTACGAGAATTTCAAATAAAAGATAAGATAAGATCAATGGGCTTTTAGGGTTAGCAAACCTAGCTATAAATAAGGAAGCCACAGAACATTTAAGGTATGCAGAGAGACACAGATACATAATAAAACACACGGAGGCTAAAAAAGAGAAGATTGAGAAGAAAGTCAAGATTACAGGGTTTGATTATTATTCTTATTTGTATTTCTACTCATCTCCTTCTTCATCTTTGATTTGAGCTAGACATAGTTATGTCTAGCTAATTCCTCCTTGATTGTAGTAAAGGCCAAAAGCCAATGTGAACTCTTGTGTGGATTGGATTGATGTTAATGAATATTATTATGATTGCTTTTCTTTATCTTGTTCTTCAATTTTAAATTCCATTGATAGAATTGATCACTCTATTAGAGGTACTAAGGGCTATAATTCACAATAGGGATATTGGGGTTTTAGTTTCTGAAAGCGATAAAGTGACAGTTTGACATTACCTAGGGATAGGGATGAAGGATTGCAAAGTTTTCATATGCCAGCTTAAAGCTTAATCTGAAAGGGGGTTACTAAGGGATTAGAATTCTTAATTAGGATTAAAGGGTTAAAAAGACTGAGGAATTTGGGTTTAACCAATTAATTAAGGTGTATCTTTGAGTAGTTGTAGTAATTGAAATTAATTATCAATTCAATTAAACAAGTAGGGATCAGAGATGGATGTGCTTTTACCGCAATTATTCTTCATTACTGGATAACCTTCTTTTTAATTCCAATTTAATTCTGTTTTATTAATTCATTCAAAATTACAACACAAACCATAAATCAAATTTCTTTCTATTTTTTATTCCTTCCAATTTTAAGATAATAATTGCAATTACTTTAGTGCCTCAATTCTCGTGGAGACGATACTCTACTTATCAAATTATTACTTGAATGATCGGCACACTTGCCGTGAGTTACACATCAATTTTTGACGCAACAAGTTTTTGGCGTCGTTGCCGGGGATTGAGTACGCCAATTTGATTGTAATTTTATTCTTTAAAATTGGAATTTGTTTTTACTAATCTGTTTCTTTAGTTTATGCTAGGATTAGTGGAACCTGAAACTTTACAGTTTGATCCCAAAATAGAGAAGACTGCAAGAAGAAACAGGAAGCTAGCTATGCAAAAACAGAGAGCAGAAAACTCTAGTTCACAACCTGCAGTGGAATTAGAGATGGCTGAAGGAAACAATAACCATCCAAGACCGAGAGATGAATTAATGGAGGACATCCTTGCTCCATTATTCACCAGACCAAATTGTAGCATCGTCAGACCACCCATACAGGCAAGCAACTTCGATATCCATCCATCATTAATCACATTGGTGGAGAGAAGTCAATTCAGTGGTGAAGATGATGAAGACCCCCATGATTTTGTGGACAGATTCTTGTGAATCTGTGACACCATAAGACATCAAGGGGTGAGTGATGATGCCATTAGATTGCGACTGTTTCCTTTTGCAGTAAAGGAAAAAGCACTCAGATGGTTAGACTCTCCTAACAGCATCACCACTTGGGAGGAACTAGCTGCGAAGTTCTTTGCTCAACACTTCTCTATGGAAAAATACAACAGATTAGTGAATGAAATCACTAATTTCACTCAACATCCTAGAGAAACATTGTGTGCAGCTTGGAACAGATTTCAGGAGTTGATCAGAAAATGCCCTCAATACAATATGACAGTCGGAAAAAAGGTGAGGATTTTCTTCAACGGTATGACTCCTGAATCAAGGATGATGGTTAACGTTGCAGCAGGAGGCACAATCATATCTAAAATAGCAACTCAGACTTATGAGTTGATTGACTCCTTAGCAATAAACGAGAATGAAAGCTATTGTCACAACAATTAACCAAGCTTAATGAAAGGATTGACAAGCTTTAGATTTCTGCAGTACAACCGGCACCAAGTAGAGCTCCAATATTCAGTTGTGAATATTGTCAAGACAATCATCTGACGAATGAATGTCCCACACTGATAGGAGCAGACCCAGATCAAGTAAATGGTGTGTGGTATGACCAGAGACCCCAACAAAATTTCCAGAGAAATCAGAATATTGCTATGGGTAACAACTTTCAGAGGAAATATCAAGGAGGAGGGTTGGACTATAAATCCAACAATTATTTGCAACCACCACCTATTCCTCCTAAAGAGCCCGCTGAATGGGAGAAAGCTATAATACAATTGTCCAAAACTACTAACGAATTTATTCAACAAACCAGAGCTCAGTTCAAAAATCAAGGTGCATCTATTCATAACCTTGAAAATCAAATTGGACAGTTATCAAAGCAACTTGCAGAAAGACAGCCGGGGCAATTCCCTAGTGATACACTAGTCAATCCACAAGAGCAAGCTAAAGCAATCACTACTAGAAGTGGAATTGTTATCACACCTCAAGAGAAGACCAACAAAGTGCAGAAAAAGGTTGGTGAGGAAGATAAAACCAATCAAAAAGAGGAGCAAGAAGCAGAAAATCAAGCACTCACAGGTAAGGATAAAAATCCAGCAGCTGAAAAGCCTAAACAGGTATTTGATTTTTCACGTTTTGAAAACCACCTTACCCTTTGAAATTTAAGCAGCAAGAGCAAAAGAAACAATATGCTAAATTTTTAGAAATGTTTAGAAAAATACATGTTAACATACCTTTTGCTGAAGCTCTTGCTAACATGCCTAACTATGCTAAGTTTATGAAAGACTTATTATCTAGAAAGCATAAGTTGAAGGAATGTGAAACTGTTGTACTCACTGAAGAGTGCAGCGCTATAATCCAAAAGCGGGTTCCACCAAAACTTAGAGATCCAGGAAGTTTCAATATTCCGATCGAGATAGGTAATGTTAATATAGGTAAGGCCTTGTGTGATCTTGGGGCAAGTATCAATTTAATGCCCTTATCTATATGTAAATCTTTGGGAATTTCTGAGCTTAAACCCACCATGGTATCTCTTCAATTGGCTGATAGATCAATGAGAAAACCTAGTGGAGTCATTGAAGATATCTTGGTTAAGGTTGATAAGCTCATTTTCCATGCAGATTTCATAGTTCTAGACATGGAGGAAAGTGAGATACCTATTCTTTTAGGTAGACCATTTTTGGCCACAACTAGAGCTTTAATTGATGTGGCTGATGGAAAACTAGAGCTCAGAATGTTTGATGAGTCAGTTATTTTTAATGTTTTTAATGCGATGAAAAATCCTATTGATAAAAATGACTGTTTCAGACTTGATGTGTTAGATACTCTAGTAGTTGCAGAAAAATCAAGTGATTAAGAGCTAGCTGAAGTTCTAGAAATTCGAAGTGAAGAAAATCCAGCTGAGGATAATGATGCTGCAATAGAAGTGCTGAAGAAGAAAGAGGATAATGTCATCAGCGAAGCACCAAAACTGGAGCTGAAGGAATTGCCTGAGAAGTTAAAGTATGTATTCCTGGGGGAAGGAGAGACATATCCTGTAATCATCAATAAAGGATTGTCTGTAGAAGAAGAAGAAAAGCTGATCAAGGTGCTCAGGGAACACAAGAGTGCAATTGGATGGTCCATATCTGATCTAAAAGGTATTAATCCATCCTTCTGCACACATAAAATTCTGATGGAGGATGATGTGAAGCCAGTGAGACAACCTCAGAGAAGACTGAATCCTACCATGAAAAAAGTGGTTAGAAAGGAAGTGGTGAAGTTGCTTGATGCCGGCATAATTTACCCAATCTCAGATACTCCATGGGTAAGTCTTGTGCAAACTGTTCCCAAGAAAAGTGGGATGACTGTAGTTCATAATGATAACAATGAACTAATTCCCACTAGAACAATCATCGGTTGGAGGATGTGTGTGGATTATCAAAGACTGAATGATGCCACACGAAAAGATCACTTTCCATTGCCATTTATGGATTAGATGTTGGAGAGGTTGGCTGGACATGCATATTATTGCTTCTTGGATGGATATTCTGGCTACAATCAAATTCCAGTAGCACCTGAGGATCAAGAGAAGACAACCTTCACGTGTCCTTTTGGGGTATTCGCCTACAGAAGGATGCCCTTCGGCCTTTGCAATTCACCAACTACTTTCCAAAGGTGCATGTTGTCCATTTTTTCTGACATGGTGGAAAAAGGTTTGGAAGTCTTTATGGACGATTTTTCTATTTTTGGCTCTAGTTTTATACATGTCTAATGAATTTATCTAAAGCATTAAGAAGATGCCAAGAAATGAACTTAGTTCTCAATTGGGAAAAAATGTCATTTTATGGTTCGTGATGGAATAGTCCTAGGGCACAAAATTTCTGAAAAAGGTATAGAAGTTGATAAAGCCAAATTACTGTTGATTGAAAAACTTCCACCACCAATTAATGTTAATGGGGTGAGAAGTTTCTTAGGACATGCAGGCTTTTATCGGAGGTTTATAAAAGATTTTTCAAAAATTGCAAATCCTCTAAGTCAACTTCTAACAAAAGAAACATAAATTGATTTGGATGAGAATTGCATGACTGCTTTTAATGTGTTAAAAGAAAAACTCACTACTGCACCTATCTTGACAGCACCGGATTGGAATTTGCCATTTGAACTTATGTGTGATGCAAGTGGATACGATATAGGTGCTGTCCTTGGTCAAAGAAAGAATAAGCTATTGCATGTGATCTATTATGCTAGTAAGGTTTTGAATGAGGCACAATTGAATTATGCCACCACTAAAAAAGAAATGCTAGCTGTAGTGTATGCATTAGATAAGTTTAGGTCTTATTTGATAGGATCTAAGGTTATTATTTATACTGACCATGCTGCAATTAAGTTTTTGATGAACAAACAGGATGCAAAACCGCGATTGTTGCGGTGGATGTTGTTGTTCCAGGAATTTGACATGGAAATCAAGGACAAAATTGGACTGGAGAATAAAGTAGCTGATCATCTTTCAAGGATTAAGGAGGGGGAATTACAAGATGGACCTAAATTAGTCATTAACGAATTCTTTCCGGATGAGATGGTTATGGTTGTGATTAAAATGGGCCCTTGGTTCGCTGACATGGCCAATTTCAAGGCTGTAGGTGCCATTCCTGGAGGCCTTAATTGGCAGCAAAAGAAGAGGTTTTTCCATGATGCACAGAGGTATTTCTGGGATAACCCATTTCTTTATTATAAATGTTCTGATGGTGTTATTTGCAGATGTGTAGCTGAAGTTGAATTACCATAGATTCTTTGGCATTGTCATTCTTCAGACTATGGAGGTCATTTTGGAGGTAATCGAACATCTCAGAAGGTATTGCAATGTGGGTATTATTGGCCTACAATGTTTAAGGATGCACGCGATTATGCAGAAAATTGTGACAAATGCCAAAGAACTGGTAATATATCGCGGAAAGATGAAATGCCCCTCAACAACATTCTGGAGGTAGAACTATTTGATGTTTGGGGAATTGACTTCATGGGACCTTTCCCTAAGTCATACTCCAACCAATATATACTGGTGGCAATAGATTTTGTTTCCAAATGGGTGGAAGCAGTTGCTTTGCCTACTAATGATGCAAAAGTGGTTGTGTCATTCTTAAGGAAACATATATTTACTAGATTTGGAGTACCGAGGGCAATCATAAGTGATGGGGGTGCTCATTTCTGTAACAAGAAATTCTCAAGTTTGCTTGCTAAATATGGAGTCACTCACAAAGTGGCTACCCCATATCATCCTCAGACGAGCGGACAAGTTGAAGTTTCCAGCAGAGAGTTGAAAAGAATTTTGGAAAAGACTGTTGGAAGTTCAAGAAAAGATTGAGCAAAGAAGTTGGATGACGCATTATGGGCATATAGAACAGCTTTCAAAACACCAATTGGTATGTCTCCTTTCCAACTTTTATATGGTAAGTCTTGTCATCTTCCTGTAGAATTAGAACATAAAGCAATGTGGGCTACTAAGTTTCTTAATTTTGAACTATCTAAAGCTAATGAAAAAAGACTTTTGCAATTAAATGAGCTTGATGAGTTCAGGATTAATGTTTATGAGAATGCTAAGCTTTACAAGGAAAGGACAAAGAAATGGCATGACAAGAAGATTCATCCAAAAGAGTTTACACTGGGACAGCAGGTACTCCTCTATAATTCTCGATTGAGATTATTTTCAGGTAAACTCAAATCTCGTTGGTCAGGTCCATTCATTGTTAAACAAGTTTTTCCTTATGGGACGATTGAAATATCTCCTCCAAACTCTGATAAGTCATTTAAAGTTAATGGTTGGAAATTAAAAATTTATCATGGTGGGGAAGTGGAAAAGAATACCGTTTCTATACCACTGGATTCCCCTGAAAGTTAAAAAGGTCGGTGTCAGGCTCGTGACGTTAAACAAGCGCTACTTGGAAGGCAATCCAAGCATTTTAAGTTATTCTGCAAGTATTCATATAAAAAAAAATAAAAAAAGGGGGATCTACGCTAATAGCGTGAACCTGGCGCCAACCGCGCTGTCTTTTCTGCAAATGCACGCTAATAGTGTGAACATGGCGCTACTGGCGCCATATATTCTGGAGGTTATCACGAGTCGCGTGGGTTGAGCGCGAATCGCGTGGAAATAAAAGACTGATTTTTAAATTTCAAAATTTGAAAGTGCAATTGGTAACTACAAAGCCACTCAACAGTCACAACCCTTGGCCTTCGCTCTCAAAAGGCACAAGTCATAAAACTGCCATTAAACCTCATAACTTCTTGAAACTTCTGCTATTTTCAACCTTATAAATACATGGTGCATCTAGCTTCTACATTCATTCCTGAATAGCCACTGAAATATCAATTGTGAGTCCTTTCAAATCCAAGTTAGTGTGCAATGGCTCGTGACAAGGTATGTGTTCTACTTCCTAAATCTTTTAAGTTTTATGGTATAGAGTAGAAAACATATGGGTAAGGTTGATTCTGATACTGAAGGATAGAAGTTAGGGCAATGCAGTTCGTGTTTATGAGAAGCAATGTTTCCCAGCTGGCGCGAATCGCGTGGTAATAGGCACTAACCGCGCCACAGCTTCTGGATGTTCACGCGATCCATATGAACTATGACGCCACTCGCGCAATCTGGGATTTAGAATAATTTTTGTTCTGCAGCCTGCGCGACTCGCGAGAAAACTGACGCCATCTGCGCCAGCTGCAAATTCCTTGTTTTTGCTTTAATTGGTTCATAACTCATATTTTGTGAAGCAAAAATTGGAATTTAAGATAGAGATAAACATGTTAAACCACTCAAAGCAACAAAATCTGGGAGTTATTGAGAAAGATTATCATATATCCATGTTGTTGTAACTTCCACAAACATGAAGATCATGAAATAAGAATTGGTAGAAGTATGCTTGCAATTAAATCTGGAATTCATTGCATATATGTTGTGGACAAATTTTCTGAGTTTCAGGGAAAGCAAGTAGACCAAGGAACAAAGAAGAAGAGCGCTACATCAGGAACAAAAAGGGCAAGAACTGCTGATTTTGATGTTACACGCTTCCGCACCATTGAATGCCAACAGAGATATGAGAATTGGTATGCCCCAAAAAAGATCATATTGGAGAAAAGAATAGATTGGGAAGAACTTCCTGAGGAATCACCAATCTTGGAAGTCATCAAAAGAAGGGATTGGCACACTTTGGTCAGTTTTGTTGAACCAAGTTCAAGTGTTATCCTAAAAGTGTTTTTAGCCAATGTAAACAGGGATACAGTGCAAAGGAATAGAGTCAGTTGGGTTAGAGGCATTGAAGTTCCATTCAACTCTAACACAATTGAAGAGTTTTTGGACACTACATATTATCCATTCCAATCATGTGCTTTCATTAACATCTTCTACAAGATGCAGCCTGTCACCAGCAGAAATGTATACCATGAAGACATACCTCAATTAGCAGATGAGATTAGGAGGAGCATCACAGGGCTATACACTGCATGGAAGCCAAAATCTGGAATGGACTATGTGCCAGAAAAACTGAAGAAATAAGATCTGACTGGGGAAGCAGAGTTTTGGCATCAATCCAACAATCACACAGTCATTCCATCAACAAACCTCACTGATGTGAATGTTGAGAGGGCCATCCTTCTCCATGTGTTACTGGGAGATGATAACTTGGACATTGCAAGTATCCTGTCTGATAGGATATTGCACATGATTCAGGATGGTAACAGTAAGTCCCACCTTGCTCATTCTTCACTAATATCTCATCTTTGTCGTAAAGCAGGTTTAGAAATTTCTGATGATGAACCAATGGATGTCAAAACGGAATCCGTCATGACACAAAAGACATACTTGGCTGCAATGGAGACTCAATGGCAAGAGCAGCTGATCAAAGCTTCCAGGTTGACACCTGAAGAAATAGCTGAAAGGAGTCCCCGTGCAGACAACCCTCAACCTGAAGTTCGGGCAGCACCACTACCACGAGCACATCAGTCTTCCACCACTTCAGGAATTCCACATCATGAACTGATATATGAAGATTCTGCAAGCTACCTGCAGATCCAAGCTGAATTGAAGAATCATAAGAGGATGATAGAACATCAGAACAAGCTGCTGGAAGACCTGTGTAGCCATTTTTCCGTCAACTTCGTACCATACCAGCCACAAGAAGCAGTACCAGCTAGAGTCTCTCCTGAACCTTCCCAGCCATCAGCTGCTCCAGATGATGCTATGGAGGATTAGGAAGGAGACTCATAAAAATAAAAATTTTCATGGACAACTATTTAAATTTTTTTTTTATGTTTAAGTATTTAGTTTAAATTGCAATGCATGTTGAACAATTTGGTCTGAATCTAAAAATCTATAAATTGGACATGTGTGAATGAGTAAAGGCGTTCTGTTTAGATGAATGTATCCTGCAAAAATCAATGAAATTATGTGTTTGTTTCTCCCTTTTATAAAAAAAGTTTTACTTATTACTGGGGACAACAATGTTTAAAATCTAGGAGTGGGGGAACGCATAGTTGCGTTAATTTTTGAAAATGATGTCTAACAGAACTTAGGGTTAGATGAATAAAATGCTAAGTTGCAAATAACTTCCAGATTAAGAATTGTTGATGCAGTGATAAAGTCTGATATTGTTGATTGTTTTGGAAATATGTAGGAGACAGTTAGAGTAGAGAATTGCATATTACAGGATCAGAACTATGTGGTGAGGTGATTGAATACATTGTAAAAGGAATAAAATACTTGTTAGGAAATCAAGAGAACATTAGTGTGATACTATAAGCTTGTGAGGATTGGGCCTATACAGTACAAAAATTTTATTGAGTGACCTCATGGTTAATAATATCGCAGAGCTTGATTTGTTTCTCTATGATAATTGCATGGTTGATATGATAAAGGCATGTTCTTTCTTTTCAAGCTAGAGCCAAATGACCTTACCTTTAAATGTTGACCATTGCTAGCCATTTTGAGCCTAAGTTGTTCTATTCATTCACTTTAAAACCTTTTATCCTTGACTACCTTATTTGAGATTGGAGAAAAAAAAAGTTAGGTCAAGATCAATAGAAATAGAAAGATGAATGTCCACAAGAAAGAAAAGGAAGAAGTGACCAAAGAAGCAATACTGGATTAGTTAAGTATCAATAAAGCAAGCTCTGGTAAAAATCAAGCTCAGAATTCAATCCAGTGAGAGAGAAGAAATTGAAGTACCAGCTGGCAAATTGGAAATGTGTTCCTCTTCTTAAAAAAAAATTGATTACATATGTAATTATATGTATAAATAAATACATAAAATTCAAAAATAGAAAGAGGAACAAAAAGAGAAGCCTAAGGTACAAAAAGGTTGGCACAACAATAAGAGAAGGAAGTTGATTAAGTAGAGTTGACCAAGTCTAACATACTTCAATCTCAATTCAACTACTATCCAAATTATTCCTACCTCAAGTCAGGCCTCATTACAACCTTTTGAAGACCTTTTGATTGACTATGCATATGTTCATGTTTCTTATTTTCAGGAACTTGAGAATATAATCAAGCTTATGTTCATATTATAGCTTCAGAGGAATTGAGTGATTACATTCACCCAAAACACTTGAGTGATGAGTGATTATATTCCTTTGTGAGAAGTATCCAGGCTATGTTCATGATTGATAGACTGACAAGTATTCTTGAAATTTTCATATGGGCATCAATTGCATTTAACAACATAGTTCTGAGATTGTGTATGTGAAAAAAATGCTTGATTGTTGAATACATTTTCCTACAATAAATTTTTTGTTTATTGATGAGGACAATAATGTCTAAATCTGGGAGTTATTTGATAGGTTGCTAGAATGTAGTAGTTTTTAGGTTAGTTTTTATTAAGAAATAAACAGAAAATCTCAAATAAATGATAAATTAAAGTTAAATTTCATTACTTTTTGTTTCTTGTTAATAATTATTGTTATTTTGTTATTTAGGAGCAATAAAAGGAAGAAAATAAGCAAGAAAAGAAGCAATTGGAAAATGCAGTCCAAGCCACTAGCACGAGAATTGGCGCCAATCGCGCCACAAACTCTGGAAGTTCACGCTGATCGCGTTAGGACCGCGCTACCCGGGCCAATCACTCTGGACCTTCGCGCGAGTCGCGCCAAAGCCGCGCCACAAGTATTGGACATTCACGCGATCCATGTGAAATTGGCGCCAACTGCGCAGACGTTACGGGAATTTCAAATAAAAGATAAGATAATATCAATGGGCTTTTAGGGTTAGCAAACCTAGCTATAAATAAGGAAGCCACAGAGCGTTTTAGGTATGTAGAGAGACACAAAAACATAATAAAACACACGGAGGCTAAAAAAGAGAAGATTGAGAAGAAAGTCAAGATTACAGGGTTTGATTATTATTCTTATTTGTATTCCTACTCATCTCCTTCTTCATCTTTGATTTGAGCTAGACATAGTTATGTCTAGCTAATTCCTACTTGATTGTGGTAAAGGCCAAAAGCTAATGTGAACTCTTGTGTGGATTGGATTGATGTTAATGAATATTATTATAATTGTTTCTCTTTATCTTGTTCTTCAATTTTAAATTCCATTGATAGAATTGATCACTCTATTAGAGGTACTAAGGGCTATAATTCACAATAGGGATATTGGGGTTTTAGTTTCTGAAAGCGATAAAGTGACAGTTTGACATTACCTAGAGATAGGGATGCAGGATTGCAAAGTTTTCATATGCCAACTTAAAGCTTAATCTGAAAGGGGGTTACTAAGGGAATAGTGTAACATCCTTCCAATTACTATATTATGCCTAGGTCATAATATGTAACTAGATGTTAACTTTTCTAACGTAAAATTTTTAACCAAAATTGGTTAAGAAAAACTTATCTCAATATTAGAAAATTACGCTTATATTGAGCCTTTAGAGACTTTTTGGTCTCTTTAATAAATTACAACTTAGTAATAACTTGTAAATAATATTCCCTACAATAGTAGTATTGTCTATATATTACAAAGCATATAACAAAATGCTACAAGTCCCTAACATTAAAAGAAATCTTCCAATTTGTCCTCACTTTGTAGCTTATCTTTTCAATTTACCTGTCTGGAATGACACGGGAACATACTAAAACAGTGTGAATTCCAAAGAATTCCCAGTAGGTGAAAATTTGCTTATCATACAGTGTCATCGTCATCATTCCAGCTACTTCGGTTTATTAAGAAAACATGTGAACAATTACAGATGATTTTTAATTTTATAAACATATAACCCGAAGTAGATTCATTTTATTCACAAACACTTAAAAATAATCTCATACTTCATCATTAATGCAAGCATCATTTTCAATCATGTCAATGCATAGCTTACCTTTATTATTTTACTCTTTAATACCCTAAACTAGACAATGACCTCATTACTAGACTTAGGTTGCTCTCGCAGGGTCGTGCTCAGCTTAACTGTATCACCCTCTCATAGGGTCGTGCTCAGCTTAACTGTATCACCCTTGGGTCAATATATCTTTCCCGCAGGGTCGTGTTCGGCTTAACTGTATCACCCGTTGGGTACCATCAGGGTCGTGCTCAGCTTAACTGTATCACCCTTCAGGTATTGTTTTTCTTTAGTCTTTCCCTCAGGGTCGTGCTCGGCTTAACCGTATCACCCTTCAAGTCTTATCTTTTTATCTTTCTTAATGCACATGACATGCTCAATGGAATGCAAATATATGACTCATTTCATACAATTATGCCACAAAACATCAAGATTTCATCATCATAAAAGATAATCATAACAAAGAACATCATAACCACAAGATTTATTACTACATATGATTTGGTTCTTCCTATAATCTATACTCATCTAATAGTCATTAAATCCCTATCTTTTAGTATGTTAAAATAGACTTCCTAATTTTTTTAAAAAGGTATCACATGCCTCACTTGGAGTTATAAAACTCTAGATATAATATTTTACAAATAGAACTTCAAATCTACCAACAGTATCAAAATTCTACACTAACATCTCCTAGTGTTTTCACGATTTCAAGCAGTAAACAATCTAGTTTTAGCTGAAATTTTTATATGTTATAGCTGACATCTAGATCTTTAATTCCATATATTATACAACTAATTTGAATAATAAATGAGAGAGAAATAATTTTTTTTAAAACGGATTGCAGAAGCTGTTTTGGGTGTGGACAGTTTTGGACAGCTTGAGCTCAAATAATTTCTGGGCATGATTCACTACTTATTTTGGTTCCATATTTTAGGACAACATAGAGGACATCCTAAGCTTTAAAATGAGTGGTCAAACATCTCGTTTGGTTAAGTATAGAGGAAGATATGGAAATTTCAAAACAGTCTAAAATTCAGCTTACAGCCATACGAATTATCTCAAGAATCAAATGATAAATGAAACTAACTTTCACCTACCTCAAATGAGTTTAAATCTTGAAAATAGAATGGATAAATGGATTCCTTCCTTCCTTCCTTCCTTGGGAGAATCCTCTAAGAGATGAAGCCTTGATATCCTTCTTCTAAGCTTGTCAAAACTCTTCCTAAGGTTGCTAGGTTTTTCATGAAATTTTGTCAAGATGGTGGAGTTTCTTTCTTACTTGTTTTAGGCTTAGAAAAGAGAAAGATGAAAATGAAATGGAAAGGATTCAAGGTAGGGTTTCACGTGAGAGAAAGAGGTGTAGGAAGTATCTTGAAAATGAATTCCATTCAAAGCCTTCATCCTTTATATAGTAGTTGGAAGCTAAAAAAATCTCCTAAGTCATTATGGCATTACTTTCCAAGTGGCCAAATCATAAAGGCTATTGATTCTCCTCCATCCAAGTGTCCTAACTCTTGAAGGTTCTCAATAATTCTCCTTCCTTCTTGTATTTTCGTGGAGTAGCTTGCCAATGAAGGTTTTATGTTTTTTCTTTCATTCTTGAGTTTATCCCAAACCTGTTTTAGTAAAATTCTAATTCTGGATTCGTTAACCGTTGGATCTCTTTGAAATATTAAAGGTACACTACTATCGCTGAAATGTAACTTTTGACCGTTGGGATTGTTGAAACAATGTCTAGAGCTGTCCATGTGCAAGATGGAAGAGTGTAGAGAAATCTTGGCTTGATTTTTATGTTACCTTGTATCCATGCCATACAAGTGTCTTGCCACTTGTTTTCATCCTATGGCTTATCTTCCAAGTGGCTAAATTCAAGAAGCTTCTTCCTCATTCTCCATGTGAATGACAAGCTCAAAGGGAAGGAATACAAATTTTTCTTCCTTTCATGCTACATGTGGTCATTTTTGATGATGAATAAAAATTTAGTTTCAATATGGTATTTTCTTAAAAAGAAATCCAATTTAATTTGAATTCTTTTATCTAAAGAAAATTTTGAATATTAGAGTTCTAGATGTTCCTAAGAATTTATCCCAATGATAGTTTAAATTAATCCCAAATAGTCTTATACAGGGCAATACATAAACCTTTCATTCTAGACTACATATCTTATTTTTGATTTGGTCTATACTTCTTCTGACCATCAAAATTACTAAAACATTTTATTAAATAGGTCTATTCATCCTATAATTAAGAGAAATTTCTATAGATTTTATGTACCATTTTTTCATATTTTTCTAATGCTTGAGTTTTCTTGAATACAGCCTCAAAGTTGTCATCTTCTAAAATTTGTAGAAATTTTATTCTAGAGTTTTGTGTCACAAAATATGTTAATACTTAGTCAGCTAAGTGTATTCTATAATTTCATCAAGTTTCTATAAAATTTCTAAAGTTATTTGAGCATTTTTGGCCTAGGGGCATTTTGGTAATTATGCCATTCAACCTAGGGGTATTTTGGTCATTTTCAAAAAAATGTCTAAGGGCATTTTTGTAATTTTCATCTTAAGGGTTTTCTAGTAATTTTTACTTCAAGGAAAGAGTGATATACTCATTTTATATTTGTATTCGAATATCATCACATTTCCATAAATTAATTATAACTATTGAATATAATTTTTGAGGATGTTACAATTAGAATTCTTAATTAGGATTAAAAGGTTAAAAAGACCGAGGAATATGGGTTTAACCAATTAATTAAGGTGTATCTTTGAGTAGTTGTAGTAATTGAAATTAATTATTAATTCAATTAAACAAGTAGAGATCAGAGGTGAATGTGCTTTTACTGCAATTATTCTTCATTACTGCATAACCTTCTTTTTAATTCCAATTTAATTCTGTTTTATTAATTCATTCAAAATTACAACACAAACCATAAATCAAATTTCTTTCTATTTTTTATTCCTTCCAATTTTAAGATAATAATTGCAATTACTTTAGTGCATCAATCCTCGTGGAGATGATACTCTACTTATCAAATTATTACTTGAACGATCGGTACACTTGCCGTGAGTTACGCATCAGTTTTTGACGCAACATTCACCCTGTTGCTTTTTCAAAAAGATATAGCATTCATATTTAATGTGATCAGGCTTTCCACATTCAAAGCAAGTGAATTTGTTGTCACTCATTTTGTTGTTGTTGTTGTTCTTTATGAACTTTCTATTCTTGTTTCTTCTCAAGAACTTGCTGAACATTTTGACAATTAAATTCATGTTGTCCTCTTCATCTTCTTCACTTGAGTCTTCCACTTTTTCAACCTTTGAGGATGCAGCTTTTAAGGCTATGCTTTTTTGTTTCTTTTCTGCATCTTCTACATTGGTTAGTTGTGACATTTGAAGTTCATACTCAAGAAGCTTACCAAATAGTGCAACCATGGACATTTTGGATAGATCTTTTGATTCTTTGATTGCTGTCACCTTTGGTTGCCATGGTCTTGTGAGACACTTCAAGATTTTGATGTTCAGGTCTTCAGCATCGAAGATCTTTCCAAGACCAAGAAAATGATTAACTATATGAGTGAATCTTGTTTGAAGCTGAGATCATTTCTCACATCTCCTTTGCACTTGTGCACCTAACAGTTTTAAAGAATTCATCAGAGGAAAGTGCAGAAGTAATCATATTCTTAGCTTTAAAATCATATTGGACAACTCTCTTTTCAACATCTGTCATTTCATCCAATTCTTTGGGAATCATATCATTACCAACAGTTTTTATAGGAATAACAGGGCTTTTTTCTGTAGCATTCCAAGCACCTGGGTCATTTGATTAAATAAAGATATTCATTCTATTTTTCCAAAAACTGAAGTGCTCTCCTTCAAACATTGGAGGACGATTGAGGGAGGCACCTTCCTTGAAGGCAAGATAGTGATCTTGAATAACACTCAAGAACCTGCTCTTGATACCAATTGAAAAACAATAGGAATACCCACAATAACCAAGAGGGGGGGATGAATTGGTTTGATCTTGGTATTTAAAAAAAATTGTTTGTAAAATCAGAGTTAAAGAATCTTCATCACTTTTAAACTAAGAATACTTTTAATTAATCTCATCACTCAGCCCAAGAAACCAATAGCTCAAAACAAAACTTGTTGAGTAATGATAATGATGCCAAGAACAAAATGAGTAAGATAACTAATAAAGATGAAGGAATAGAAAAGCAACACAAGAATTTATATTGATTCACTTCTCAAAAGAAACTACATCTAGTTTCTTCTAATCAACACTAGATTAGAGTTCCACAATTATAAATTCCTATTCTTACAAGCTTTACAACAAACTCTCTTTATCAACACTAGATAAAGAATAAAAATCTAAACCCCTATTAGACTTCTAATGAGTAAGAACCAGAGAACACTACTCTATTCTCCCCTATAGAACACTACTATAGAACAAACATCAAAGAACCCTTTTACAATAACATCAAATAACAAACAATACAAAACGAATTTACAACCAAAGATTATGGAGAGAAACAACTTGATGATCCAATGAATATGAATGGATATGAGTTACCAATCAGAGTTGAATGCAGAAAAAGAATTTCAGAACATGCTCTCCATGATTCCTTTGAAATCTCTTGCCCAAGAAATCATTCAATACCCATGAGATTAAAGAGTGGGACAAGAGCTTAGTTAACCCAGAAAATCACTTTCAAACTCTTAGAAGGCTTGTGTATATTCAAAAAATTCGAAGTGTTCAAGTTAAGATTCAAGCCAAGCCTCCTTTCTATTTATAACAACTTTTGTAACAACCTGTAATCGATTACACGCACCAAATAATCAATTAAAATGACTTATGTAATCGATTAAATTGTCACTTAATCGATTAAAGTGTTCAAGGCTTCATTTTGGGTTTCAAAACGAACAAAATAATCGATTAATCCGAGCTGTAATCGATTAAAAGTGAAGGATTTTATTTCAAAAAAAGCTTGTGTAATCGATTACATTTTATGGTAATCGACTAAAGCAGTGAAGCAAGCTTTTTTAAATAGCTTATGTAATCGATTACGAATAATGGTAATTGATTATCACAACAATGCACAAAATCTATTTTACACTATGTAATCGATTACACGAGTTGTGTAATTGATTAATGTGTTCATCAAAACTTTTCAATTACAAATACGAACCTAATAATTGACTAATTCGCTGTGTAATCGATTAAAACAGTGAAATTATATTTTTCTAAAAACATTACTCAATTAAATCTTTTTTCAAATAGTGAGTAGTTTTGATATTTTAATGAACACATTTAAGCATGTTAATGATTATGTGTATGCAATGCTATGATCAAAAGATTGACTTCTTCTACACTTCATTTGATTTACAATCTTCAAAGCATGTGAAAAACTCAAAACATTTTTCTAAGTTATAGGCTTCATTCTTCTTATTGCTCCCCCTACATCCAACACGCCGCACATGTGAGTCACATGATGGCGTTTTATGAGAGACATGGCTGGATATACTCATCTTCGCTGCCTTTGTTATATAGGTAAGGTTTTTACCCATTTGCTTTTTTAGTTTCACTCAATTTCATTTTTTAATTATTTTCTGGATTTGGATATATATGAATTTAAGCGCTTTTTCTTATGCATCATTATAGGGCTCTGATTTTGTGGAAAAAGCTGTGGATTTAGCAGCCATAGAATTAATAGCAATTGCATCACCAGGACAAGGTTTAATCTACGTTACTTTTTGTATCTTGCTGCGAATCCTAATATGTGACAAATTAAATATAGGCTTCCTGCAATGGCAGTTACACAGGTACAACTTGACCGTGCCAAGGTATCCACGAAGTCTGCAGTTCTAATGAATCTAGAGTCCAGACTATGCTCTCTCTAACCCTCACGGGTAGTTTGAATGATATGGAATTTCTTTCATTTACTCTTCCCTCCGCACCTGAATTAAAAATAATGTGTCTTTCTTGCATCTTTGCTTCCTTCTATATTATGATCAATTATGGATTTCTCTACACGCTTTGTCACATCTAGAAAGGGGAATTGGGTTGGTTTGATTTCATATAGTACATCATGTGTTTCAAAACCCATTGCTTTTGCAGATGATTGCATCAGAGGATATAGGAAGGCAAATATTGACTTATGGAGAAAGGTATTTAATCAATCAGAGGCCTTTCTATTTTTTTCTCTCATTATTCAATCCCAACTTTATTTTTCTTTTCACTTAAATTTTCCTGGTTCTACTACAATTCATGAAGCATCACTTAAATCATGAACTTAAATTGTAATATGAGAATTTGTGAGGTGACCCATTTCAGGAAGCCACTGGAGCAGTTCTTAAATGCATAGATGGAATCACTTTGAATGATATCACTAAAACTTCTCAGAAGATTATTTCATCACCTCTCACTATGGAATCCTATGGGGATGGTAATAATCAATTAATTAGTAGTAATTTAATTCAAGCATTCGGTTTGGTTACTGATACAAAATGCTATTGTCATGTCTTTGCCTTGCAGTGTTCAATGTCCCTTGTTACGAATCCGTTAGCAGGAAGTTCCATGCAAAATGAAATTGCTTTTTCATTCTCACTAAGCCAAAATAAATCCCGGAGAATTTTTATTGCGGATATGAGATGAACTTTTTCAGTTTTGTTTTTAGTCATTCCATTTGAAATATAGGTGTATGATCTAACGACATTTTATTTCTTTTTGTCAAGTAATTAATTTACTGTATTTCTTATATTAGTTCTTTTCAGGAATAACTGATTTGGTTTCTACTTCTGCAAGAAAGAAGAAAAATGTTTTATGTCTTCTCTTAAGAAAAAAAATTATATTTCTATTTATTTGTCATTTTAAAAGTTTGAAATAATATTAAATATTATCAAAAGTCCTATTTTCAGAAGCGTCCAATGGTAAGAATTTTGTTTGATAACTACTCCCCTACAATTAACTTTATTCATTTGGTAACTTTTAAAATTAAAAAAAAAAAAAAAAGCTGAACACTCACTTAAACTCTTCTCTGCTTTTATGCTATCGCTTGATGACACTCCTGCAGTTAACTTTATTCATTTGGTTTTCTTAGGTTGGAGGGATAGAAAAATAAGCCAACAAACTTGAAAGTGGCAAATTTTGGTTCCTTTCTCAAGTCTATAACCGTGAGGTAATTGGAGCCACATAATTTGATTCATGACTTTTTATGCTTCTCTTAGTCTCTAGTCTATGATTGGAGCCAAATTTTGGATTTTTATATATAAAAAAATAATGTTTTGTTTGGTGGTTCAAATCTGGGAGTGTGCTGATATGCGTTTTTTTACTTGCTTCACTTGCCTTTTAATTCTTACATGTAAGTGAATGTGATGATCCATATGATAGTATAATACCGTATTCAAGATTTTATTTACTTCTCTGTTTAACAGGCTGTGATGGTTCTTTCTTTTGCGTGTATTTGCCCTTACTAGAGTCTGACATAAAAAACGGGGATTGGTTCCAGGAAATTTCAAAGGGCAAATATGATTGTGTTTTATTTGGTAAGCCTCCATGATTCATGATTACTTTCTCACTCTTACATGCTAGTGTCATTATCCTGACACGGTGATATTGATAACTTGTTTTTGATATTTTCAAATCTGGATGACACCTAGGGTAATGACTTCACCGAATTGAAGACATGGTAATATGTGATTACTCGAATTAATGTACTAATTTTTAATAGATGCGTTGCACAGAGTACATGCTTCAAAAACTTGGGATACCGGAGGCTAAGGTTCCTGAGTTGTGCTTATACAAGACTTACGGGACAACCAAGGCGGGTCTCAAGGTAGTATAATATAATTGATTGAACTTTGATTATAGGTTAAAACATAACTATTTGTTTATTTAGATGTGATAGTGAAAATGAATCAATCTCAATCATTGTCTATTGGAGGCATTGTTACGGATTTTTTCGTTATACTATGGAACTAGCCGGACATTTGGATAAAATATGGTTAGAAGTCATAAAATTATTTGCATAAAAGTTAACCAACATGTATTGGGAATAAGAGAGAAATTGGCACACCACAATAAATTATTAATATATGTTGCTAGATTCTTTATTGTTAATAATTCTATGCATTGAGATAGTTTTGAGTGACAAATATCATGTTGAGGTAAGTCTGCATCATGCACTCTTAGAGTTTAGTAATTAGATCTATTACAATACTCACTTTTACTTTTTACGCGTATCCTATTATATGTTGTATATTGTATAAATTGGTTTTCTTTCTGGCATTTATTAGTTATTATCATGTATTAAATGTGCATGCAACTTTAATGTTCAAAGGGCCAATGCCTCCTATTGTGGCAATTAATTAATTGGTTCATGTATTGAAATAATAATAATAAAATATGGAAATTTTTTTTATATAAATTTATAGTCATATTTTTCACATATATATTAATTACACCCATGAAATATTGTCTTTTTTTTTTAATATAATTATACTATTTTTATTTATTTTAATTTTAACACAGTCATTTTAAGATGGTTCTAAGGTATAATCATTTTAGAATGTGACCATTCTAAAATGGTTATACCTTAGAACTGTCTTAGAACACTGTTTTTTTTTTATTTAAATAGTTATTCTAAAACAGTTCTAAGGTATAACCGTTTTAGAATGCGACCATTCTAAGACGGTTATATCGTAGAATTGTCTTAGAAACTGTTTTTAATTTTTTTTAATAATAAACATCTTCTAAGACGGTTCAATAGAGGAATCGTCTTAGAATGGTAAGGAACAAAGACGATTGTATAACCGTCTTTGAAAGTCTAACTTTTAAAGACGTTTGCTACAAAGATGGTTCTACAACCGTCTTTGTATGTGTAAAAGAATTGTCTTTGAAAAGCTAATTTGTAGTAGTGATTGCATAAATATAATAGTATATATATATATATTCTTGCAGTATTTTCACAATCAGATGCTAAATGATCAGACTTCGAACTTAATAATGAAAACATTTAATTATTTCCCTTAAGCATTACGAATTAAAAAGTCCCATTTTCCTCTTATAAAGAAAATTGTGATCAAAGGCAAAACAAGTAGCAATCTTCCACTTTTCGCGTCGGTTACATTTTACTTACCTCTTTTAGCATACAACTTCCGTAGGAGGCAAATCCGTTCAATTCCATGACTTTCATTCGATAGGTAATAAGGTTACTACAAGCTTAACTATTTATATATAAATTAAAATTTGTTTTCTTTCTTGTGTTTTACTAAAATAGTGAGTATAGGGCATGTAACATGTTCGAAATTACTATAACTCAGAAGCTCAAATGATAAGAGGTGGCTTCCATCAACCATTAAAATCTAGTACATACAAAACCAGTTTCTTGAAGCCAAGATCAAAGGCAGAGATCAAACTATTGGCTGCTAAGAAACACAATAAAGCAAAAAAGAGACCTAGAATGAGAATCAATGGTCAATGTGAACCCTCCGAAATATCCTCCCCAACTTAATCAAAGTAAGTGCCTGACACAAGTATCAAACAGTTTATCATGCTTGGAATTTTATTTGGGTTCATTCCTAAAAAATGAAACAAATATGACTTTTGAAAATAAAAAGACAAAGCAATAATAAACAAACTCGTGGATATCTAACTGTGGAAAACTTGAAATGTGCATTTATAACATGCACGGGAGACGAGATCGACATGGCTAAGCGAGCACGAGAGACGAAATCGACAACGCTAAGCGAGCACGAGAGACAAGACCAACATGGCCGCGTTGAGACAGCGACACGACTGCTCGAAGGTGAGCTCTTGAAGCGGTGCGAACGGGGAGAACTGGCGAAGATAGAATGGGAGATGAGACAATGGACGAAGAGAGAACGAGATGGTGACACGACTTCTCAAAGCTGAGCTCTTGAAGCGGCGCAAATGGGACCGCAATGGACGAAGACGAAGGAACTTGGAATGAATGATTCTCAACTCTAAAGCATAGTAAAAAACCTAAACAAAACGACGTCGTTTCAAGCTTTCAACAATCCAGGGTTTAAAAAAAATCAACCTAGTCCGGGTTGACAGGTGGGCGGTTGGACCATAGACTTGGCCGAGTCGTTACGGGTCAATTCGGGCGAAAAGCATTCTCGATACTCTAACATGACTGACCTGATCAGCCCTGGGTTCATGGTCTGACCGACCAGACCGGCCGAATCAATCTGATTTTCAAAACTATGTTACATACCATGATAAAGTAATATCACTAAAATCATACATTGATGTCATCTTTATTATTATGTTTTAAACAAGAAAAGAAATTGTAAATCAATTCAAATATTTTATTTTTTCCAATAAAATTAGAACATGAGAAGATTTCTATACTATTTCAAATTGAATCAAAATAATTATCCTATTTTAAATATTCAAAGCACAAGAGGTTAATTATATCTATTTATTTCTTAATAAAGAAATATAGTACTTATTTAAAATTAGCGAAAACATAGACGTTGTCCACATTTCTATTTTACTATCATATTTTTATGTTTTTAAAATTAATTTATGTTTATAATTTATCATATTATGCATTAACGACTATATTATTAAAAGCAGAAAAAAAACAAAAAAGCATATAAATGACATGTATTTAGAAAAATAAATTATTAAACTCAAAATTAATATAAAAATAATTTTAATAAGAGAATAGTTACAGTATATAAAATTTAACGTATTAAAAATGTGATAGTGCAATATATATGTGTATACATATTTTTATTTCGTTAACATGTTATTTCTAATGCGCTAAAATAATATATTATGACAATTTTTCTTATTGTGCATTAATGTTTATGTTAGTTTTAGTTTAACATGTTTTCTGAATTACAAATTATTTTACTTCTTAAGCCTCTATAAATTCTCTCTTTATTTTTTAAAGTTATAAAATTTAAAACAATATATAAAGGGAAAATAAAGTCTTTTAGTACATACATTTTTTTAGCATTTCACCCTTCAACTACCCTTTGATCACGTATTAAACCTTGAATTTGTATTTGTAATCAATACTAGGTTTCATATTATAAAGTATTTTGTAAACATTTGATTTGTATTTATCATTTAGTAAAATTTGCTACTCCTTGTTGTGTAACTATAAAATTTTATTTTGTAAAGATATTATTTAGAAGAAATTATGTATATATTTGTTAAATATATTTAACTAACCATATTTTCAAAACAATAAAGTATTCCTGACAAAATTTAGTTTAATTAAAAAATTATAAATTATAAAAGTAAAGTTTCAACAAAAAAAAAAACAACTCAATATATTTTGTTTTAAAAAATTTCAATTATTTATCTCGTTCACAAAGTGGCAGACAAAAAATAAAAATAAAAATAAAAATGTCCGAATTCAGCTATTGTTTTTTTTAAGAATAATCCAGCTATGGTATTACACCATACCATATGTCTCATATCTTATTATATTATAGATCACACTATACTCTACAAACACAAATACTCAACGCCTAATTCAAACACCTTTAAACAATTAACAAAATTATTATCCGATCCTTGAGTTACATATTAGTAATCCTTCAAACATATCTTCTTTTTTTTCAAGTAAATAATGTGACCTCAAGTTTCACATTCCTACATACATTGTTAATTGCAACATATATATATATATATATATATATATATATATATATATATATATATATATATGAGTCCATGAATTGAGATATATCTGTTAGAATCAAGATATTTAGAAACTGAAATTCTAAATGTATGTGAGATATGTATGGGATTGGAGCCCTGGATAGCCAATAAAAGTGCAATTTGGTTATTAGAAATAAGAAATGCATTCAACTACATATGTAAATTAAAAAAGTGCATTATCAAATGGTGGTTATAAAAACTGGACTAAGAATAACCTGTTATAAAATGTTTGGTTATATCATATATGAAGTTCGATTCTTATCTAGTTCAGTTCACAGAAACCTTTTGTGCATTGTGGTCTTACTGAGAAAATAATTCTCAAGACAGGATTGTTGGCATCAATCTAGTTTTTCAATTCCAATCCCACTTCCACAAATATCTTCAAGAAGATTAGTTTAATTGGTCTACCAATTCCTACACACAAACCCTTGATAAATGCCATAGGAATTTCAAATATAATCATAACAGCGCGCATAAAGCTTACCATTTCTTACTTGGCTTTGTAAAATTCCTTTCATGCTATTGGTACATCCCTCACAATTTTTTCCAATGGGGAGAGAATGAGAAGAAAATTTTAATTTTCAAAATTTGATTTAAAAAAAATAGAGGAAGCAATGAAAAAATTTAAATTATAAAACGCAAGAAAAGAAAAAGGTTTTCTAATAGAAAATCTTAAATAGGAAATTATTTTCATTTTCTTCTTGAATTGGGCATGACTGAATTGTAAGTTATTCTCTCTGCAACAAACAGGAAAATTATCATAAGAGAATGAATGAATTGTGGTTAGCTTTTAAACCTCAAAAGAGAACCAACGGAATGCACAAACTTAATTAACTCAAAAAGCAATGTCTTTCAAACTTGCAGAAAATCTTATATGCATAGGTATGAGGTATCCCTGCTACTTCATTCCCATTTTCCTTTGTTAACTGAGTGTTCTCTTCTCTTTGTTTTTGAAATTTTGACTAAGAGAGCAAAAAGAGAGAAAAAAAAATACTAATTGTTAAACAGTGTAAAGGCCAAAATAAAATTAAGGGAATACCCAAAATAAAATTACAAAACACTTGCAGACGCACACATCAACATGGATGCACATGTATAAGGCTAAAATAAAATAAAGGTAATATCCAAAATAAGTTTAAAATTGAAGAAGATAGAAAGACATTGCAAGCCCAGAAAGTCCAAAAAGAGAAGGAGGATATAATTTGCAACTCACATGTCATCTCCAAGTATGCCTCCATGATTCACGACTACAACCCATACTTACTAAGTCGGATGTTTTACACATACTAAGTCGGTTTTTGAACTGACCTTATAACCTGATGTCGTCAAATAGGGACCTTTACCACGTCGGTTTTCGGCAGACCGACTTTGTTTTATATTTTTTTTTGTAACTCGTACTATTTAAGTTGGTTATTTCAAAGAACCGACTTAGAAAATGTACTTACAAAGTCAGTTTTTATAGTAACCGACTTAAAAAACGTAGATATGAAGTGGATTTTTGAAAAAAACGACTTAAAAGAAGAAGATACGAAGTCGGTTTTTTAAAAGAAATGATTTAGAAAACATGCATACAAAGTCGGTTTTTTAAAAAAACCGACTTAGAAAGCCATGAAACAAAGTCAATTTTTTAAAAAGACCGACTTAGAAGCCATGAAACAAAGTCAGTTTTTTAAAAAGACCGACTTAGATAACCATGCAACAAAGTCAGTTTTTTTACAAAAATGACTTAGAAAATGTCAAAACAAAGTCGGTTTTTCTAAAAAACCGACTTAAAAAGCTAGATACAAAGTCGGTTTACTGTAATAACCGACTTTAATTTTCCAAATATTTTTTTTAAATGCTGTTTTTTTTTTTCGATTTTCCCATTACAAATTGAAATCTGGAAATCAAACTAGCAATGAAGCTTCAAAAGATCTCATTACAAATTCATAATACTTGTTGAATTACATTTTAGCTGTAAGGGATATAATTAAGATTAATATGAGTATAAAAAACACCTAATAAAATTAATTTAATTCATGATCCAATCATTACAACAACACTAGGAGCTACAGTGTTAGTCAATTCTGAATACCGAAGGCATGGTCTTCATGCCTTTTGAGGGCCTTCATGAACATTTAAGCTCCTTGAATGGTCGTGGTTATTCTTTAGATCACAATAACCGACGAGCAATCTGAAATGATACAGGAAAAACAATGTAATCACTCATGGATGACTTTTAAGTACATACGTAGAACAATGCATTTGGAATTACACCATCAGCAAGCATCTGCAAATAAATTGGCTGAGCAATTACGAAAGCAATGAGATTGAACTCATCAGTCAATATTAAATTATATATGTAGTACATATAGGCAATTTATTTCTGCAGGGAATATGTTAAGTAATAAATCCTAGTCATTTAATGATATAGTGCTGGACCTACAGGTTAAACCCAACACTGTTTGGAATTTGCTTGTGATAGTTTTACTGTGATGAGTGCTCACAGGGCACTTATGGCTACTTCATTCTCATTAAAAAATACATGACATTTTAGATAATAGCTTACACAACATCACCAAACAAGGTGCACATTCAAAGACAAAAGTTACATGAATTAATTGAGACAGCATATAACCTAATTGAAATATGTCAAACTGATTTGTGAGTATATGGATCCATTTGTGACATCATTCTCACTGATCGGTTGAGAAAGCTCAATAGAAGTCAAGTTGGTATAGGACAAGAGAGGAAGTGAAGAAAAGAAAGGAATTGAGGGAGAAAGGCAGAATCAGTGTTGAACAGAAAAAATATAGATCAGAAATGAATTACAGAAAATTGATGTCTGATGCATTCTCGAATTCAAGTCTTGGTATCCAGAACTAGGTGCACAACAATCCATAAATTGGCAAAACCAGCTCAAAATATCTGAAGGCTTATCAGTAGATTGAAAGGATTGAATTAGCATATAATTTCTCTAATCTTGTCTCCAATTTAACATCCATTTTACATGAAACAACATTGTGTAGGTCATCCTTCATGTAGAGGAGAAAATGTTCATGCTTTCAACTACATTTAGAAGAGTTCAAGATTTTTAGAGGTGCATTTGGATTGTGCAAAAGAGCATTGAGACCAGAAAATATGTTGTATGGCAAGATCTTTCTCAAACTACAATAGGCAAACCAATTGAATTCCATGACAAAGTTGTTCAGGAAATGGAAGAAATTTTACTGGAATCTGTGGATTCTCCCGGGGCTAGGCTTTCCATGCGTAACAGATTGGCTGAGCCTCAATTTTCTATGCCTTCAAGAGATGGTGGGTTGACTGCTTCTACTTCAACTACAGATGATGCTTACCTGCTAGTTCAACGCGCAAGAAAAATAGATAGGATTGAAGTGGTAGGTGCAAGGCAGAAGAAAGGGATACACTGTGTATAAAATCAAAGTCTGGTGTGGCAAGGATCAGTGGGAGGTTGAAAGGAGATATCATGATTTCCTCACTCTATCGGTGCATGAAAACCTTATTCAATGAGCAAGGCTGGAAATTACCTTTGACATGGTCTTCTGTTGAAAAGGAAACCCAGATATTTAGAAGTGCATTGCCTGATATTATTGTCAAGAGAAGTGTTCTCATTTAAGAGTGTTTACAGTCTATTATCCGTTACAGGTTTTCTTCAAGTCCTCCGAAGCATTTCCAATTTAGGGAAGACAATTTCAGTTATAGTTGAAATTCCACCAAACAAGGACTGTGAAACAGTTGTTAGAAGCACAACATGACACCTGTGCTGGATGCCATAAGCATTTTGATGATGGAAAGACTTTGATTTGGGATTTTGTACAGACATTTGGATGGGGGAAGCCTCGACTTTGTGAATACGCGGGCTAGTTGTTTTGCTCTTCTTGCCACACAAATCAAACCGCAGTCTTGCCAGCCAGGGTTTTACATAATTGGGATTTCACTCACTATCCTATTTCTCAGCTGGCAAAATCTTATCTGGATTCTATATATGAACAGGTAAATTTAATACTAATGTTTGTCTTTTATAATATTGTTTTCACATTATGATCTTTCATATGAATGCTTATGTCCAAAGCTTCTATGTATAATATTAGAAAACTTTTATAGTTGAGAAAGTAAAGGAAAACAATAGAATGTGAGAAAGTTCTGAAAGCGAATTTCTGAATTTATCTGGTGGAATGGCTGGTAGCTTGATTTCAACTTCTTGTTCTCATTGTGATTGTTATGTCTTGAAACTTTACCATAATGTTAGTTATGTCCGACACTTTAATATCGTTGGGTCATTAGATGATTAATTCAAAATACGTGATGATTCAAATTAATGTTCATGACATTGAAAATGCTTTTAGTATCCTGAAGCTTCGTGCAGTAAAATTAACACCATATTTTGTGGAGGTACAAAAGGTTGGAAAATGGTACCTTGACTACTGAAAAGGTGTGGTCACCTAAATCCACCAAATGGATGTGGGGAGTGTGCCCTTGACATTGCCTAGGATGGGTGTTGGTTGACGTGAAAGATGGCATGAGGATACCATTACCATATTAACAAATTACACACTAGTCCAAACACAATCTTCCATCGAAAATGACTTGGTAGTTGGTAGTAAACAAGACTGTTCTAGGCAGGGTGTGCACCCACCATGGATATGAAACCTGCTCTAAATGCTTCCATTTGACGCATGATTCCGGTCTTAACAGTTGCCTCAACCACCATGGATATGTACTCTCCTCTAGATTATTGATGTCAACCTAAAAGTTTGACAGTAAGTTGAAAGCAATTTTCATAACAGACAGAATCAGAAACAAAACAAAAACCAGGTAATAGAAACAGACTTAATACACACAATTTCATCTCCAGGTTTCAAGATGTACTCTGGATAACCAGGAAATGTGAAGTCCAAGCATAGATCTTCTATTGGCGCCCCACGAAAATGCACATTAGCAAAGGTGTCAGTGTAGCTACCACCAATAGATTGTATATAATGTTTTCGGCAAACAAGGGCATTTAACTCTTGCAAAGTTTTCCCAAGCTCAGCATCAATGAAAAGAATGTCATGCAAATCAAGCTCCTGCAATATAGCAAAGGCTAAATATATACAGAATAAAAATCAACCTTAAGATGCACATCAAATCAGATAAGACATCAACATATCATAACTTACTTGACCCAGATATGCAACATTTTGAAGCATTAGAGGTTCCTATCAGTCTGGTTCTCTGCCCTCTGATAAGTTATAATATAAATATCACCCCACAACCTGCTTCCATCACTGGATACATAGTCACTACTGCCAGCAAATCTCTCATCATCATCACTGAACCATGAAATTTATAGAAGCCACAAAAAGCAGTAACTGATAATCTGAAACAAGAACATTTTTCTGCTAGGAATACCAAAGGTATCTTAGAAGTAAAACAATTCAATTATGTTTAACTTCAGATCATTCACATTTACAATAAATTTCTTAAAGGTAAAAGATCAAAGGAAAACCCAGGTGATTGGCTGGATCATTCAAAAGCAAAACAGCTGGATCTTCTAGGTTGAATAAAAAAAATAACCTCAACCAAACTACCATTAATGGTAAACCTGTCAATATGCCAACATCTGACAAATACTTAGTAAAATACAAAGCGCTTAGTTTTACATTCATCCCCAAGTTCTGCCAAGAATTGACATTTTCACCTTATCAATTTCATACTTTAAAAGGTCTACAACAATAGAGTATCTTGTCTATGAACAAAATGAAACAAATCCACCACCACAATTATTGTATCAAGCATGGATCACTTAAACTTTAGAAGTTCAAATTTGATTACACTTGTTACCGGGTGTGCCAACTCCAATTGTGTCACCAAGGGAGATTTCAAAGCAACCCATATCATATAATTCTTTAGCCACATATGCCACGTATGAATAAAAGGGTGGATACCCCACAAGCATTTCATACATTATAGGTCCAAGATACCACCTGCAAGCATTGACACAACATATTTAAGAATTGAAACCAGTTTAATCCCTAAAATAAGATGGGGTTGCTAAGAAAATATGTATGAAAATAAGTAACACAATTATCCCTAAAATAACATAAGTTATCCAAATCTAGTATGCATCATTCTCTCCCGTTGAGATATTTTATAAATATTCTGGCAGCCCCATCAAGCCAAAGCTAACTAAGCTTTGTAGCATATATCAATCCTATCAATCCTATCAATGATGGCTGGAATGACCATTAGCCTGTTAAACATTTATTGGCACTCAATCATGTATAGCAGGGTTAAACTAAACAGTTAGTCCTTGTCGTCTACTAGATATGTATTTTGATCCTTATAGTTTATTGGCTTAGTATAAGAGAGAGGGTTGCCAAAATGGTAAAGTTACTATTTTCTGGATTAGAGGTCACACATTTACCTTCCCCAAACCTCAGTTAGTGGGAGCCCCATGTAGTTGGTCGCCCACAGAAGACTTATCCCATCCATAGAAGACTGGCACAAACATTACCTACCTACTGTGCCTACAATGAAAAGCCATTGGTGTTATTACATTTAAAATCTTGAATAACGTAAATTACATCCTACAAACACACCATAACATTCAGAGATCAGCAAGAGACGGGGAAGCATAACAAGAATACCATATGCCATCACAAGCTAACACCACAAATTCATCTTCATCACAAAGCTCAACCTATACAAAAAATATCAAATCAACAAATTTTTCAGTTATAACAGTTGAATAGTTTAAAGCAGGTTGTTTAATTGAAATACAGTAACCAACTTACACCAAATTTAAGTCAGGATTGGCAGTTACAATTTGTTTTTAAGCAGACAGAAACTTATTCTGCTTAAATTCCATGTCACCTGCAGTAAATTGAAACATATTTAAGAATTGAAACCAGTTTTATCCATTTCTGTCACACAACAGGATAATATATTTGAATGTTTATCCAATGAAATTTAGATGACCAAAACCTGATAATAAGCAGATAGCATCATAGCCAAAACCATGCGAAATCACAAACATGTAACAGTTACTTGTACATTTTGTAAGTTTTTACCAATAATATACATATAATATACAATAGGCTACTAGTTTGTGCTATAAGCCCTAATGTTGTCTCAGCATCTTCCTTTTAACTTCTAACAAATACGTTGCCCATTTGTTCCGAATTGTTGTTATGGACGCCATGTCTAATGGTGTCGCATCGAGAAACCACTGCATCAAACACAACCAACAGCAACATAACACAATTATAGATAATTAATGATGTTTTCTTTTAATACTTTTAAAAAGTTGAAACACAGTGCATACAAAATTTAATATACCTTGTTCCATTCACTCTTGACACTCCCACTGACAATGTTCCACATCCAATGCATGACGTAATAGCCACATTCATATCCTCCTGTTTGAAAATGGCTCTAACAACAGACAACAAATATTATACGTGAATTTTCGCCATATCAAACATGAACACCTACAATAATAACTGTCCATAACATAATGATAAAATTTCTAACCTTTACTTTAATCCATTTAGGCATCACATTAGACGTTTTAACACGAAATGTTGGCTTCAATGTCTTCATTGCCCTAAATTTGCATAAAAAAACATGAATGTTAGGCTATTACATAGATAATTTTTTGTAATCAAATACTTCAACTTACTTGTTAATTGCGGTTTTGATGTGAACATCAGGCTTCCTATGTAATGAACAAAACCAAACAACCTCATAAGACCAAGGACATAGCACAACAAGTTGCCAATGGGCCTTGCAATGAATATAATTGTTAGTTATTATCATCCATATATAAGCAAGCATTTCCAAACATTTCTTTAGCTTACTCATTGAAGTAAGCTCCCAGGTACAATTGTCGTTGTGATTCCTTGACCCATGTTTCGATGTATTTTTCACACTCTTCACTTCTTTCCTTTGCGTTGTGTATCGATTGAGGCTCAAGAAATCCATAGACCGATCCATGCCCTAAGCTTGTAGTTTGTTCTTCCATAAACCTAATTTTAACACATAACATCTCAAAGTGTAACATCAATCCAATGTTAAATGGTGTATCAATTGTACTTTGTACTGCACATGGTGAAACTTAATGTACTTACATCATCCACAATTAAAGGTTAGAAATGTTCAAACATTTGTCGCCTGAAACAATTTCGGTCACATCAACAAAGGTGATGAAGAATGATGTCACTGCATTGTGGAGACCAAATTTAGCTCCATCCCACACCAACTCCACCGGGTTCTTGTAAAAATCAAATAGGTTCTGAATAAGGTTGCCCAATGGGTCATCTCCACAGTCAGTGCACGACCTTTGAACTGTTTCATTGGATTTTTTTTTACACAACTCTAAATCCTATCAATGTATATAACCACATCATGTTAATTAAATATTGAATACGCAACATAATCAACAAGGTATATTAAAATTCAAACAACTTGTAATATAAACGAAAAACTTGATTCATGAATACTTGGGGAGGCATACGTCTCACAAGATATGTGGCCACGCAACAAAAGTGCCAAGGGTCTCTCTCACATATTTGATTTCAGATGACGGGATAGGGACTTCAGCATCATCAATAATTTCTTTGACAGAAACTCTCACGACATTATCTCCATACGGCACATTGTGTATGGTGGATACCTCGTGCTCAACTATTCCCCTAGCAACCAGCTTCGTAGATTGATCACACACCACATATAGTTCCATGGTAGGTACCACATTGGTGACATGGTCGCCACCAGATGCATTCGCTGCTTGATCAGCACAACTCTCCTTTGTGCTGACACGTGCAACTACTTGCTGACAATCCAAGTCACCCGGAGGGGACGATGGTGATGCGATTTGGGACAACTCCATTTTGATTACCTCCTTCAACTCTTCTCTCATTATGTCCTTAACCTCTTGTAGTTTTTTCTCAATTGTTTTTTTGGTTGCTTTTTCTTGTTCTCTCCTCCATTCTTCTTTCATATTTTTAATCAGGTCCGAAAAATCAGCTTGACTGATGGATGTCAAAGAACAAGTAGACCCACAGAAGGCATGTCCAAAATATTGGCGTATGGTGACACCAGTCCCTGCTACACGAACACGACCAGGGTGCTCTGGTCTTCCAAGTGCAGTGTTTAAAATATCATTTCGACCATGAGGAACAAAGCTCCCCTGTGTTGTTTGCTCTTCTAACGAGTCCTGCATTACAAAGTACATAACAACCACAAAATTAAGTCGTTTACCAAACTAGACAATAAACACAAATATATGAAATTATCTCACTATTCTATCTGCTATTTCTTGGCTCGCTGTAGATGTCATTCTTCCAAACTTTTTCGCTCGAGCCATCTTCCACTTAAAATGCCTTGCAATTGGAGAAAGTGGTTCATCGACCAATGTTGGGTTCTCAGTGTATTCGGCATCCTGTTGTTGTTTCTTGATCTTTTCTTCCATCAGTCGTTTTTCCAGCAACTCATAACCCCCTCGAGATAGGACGTGTGGGCAATCATTGAACTTCTGAATTTCCTGGGCCTTTTTTCTAACCCCCTGTGTTTACCATCAAACATGACACCAGTTAAACATTTAAGTATATGAAAATGAATAATGTATGATAAATACTTGTATCAGTTTTGTAAACAAGTTGTGTAACCTGCCAATTAGGATTTTCCCTGCTTGCGGCAAATGCCTCCCAAGTTTCCGGATCCATTCCATACTTAACAACAGCGAGGTCTTTATCTTCACCATGTTTATCACCATATATGTATCTACAAGTCAGCGAAGACTTAAATTGCCTCCATCTGGTGGCCACAGATGACATCACCTTTTTCCTCACTTGAATTGGGTCCGGGATGTCAAATTTTCCCTGCGCCAACAACAACAACTCACATTAAGTATATTACATAACAGCTCACAATTAATTGACTTAACCTCACAAGAAACAGACAAATTTTTTTGAAATACCATTATGTCATCCCATATTAGCTGCTTAAGATTTTCAGGCACATCTTTCCATGTTTCGTGGATGATAGGAATTTTTTCTCGAGCTACAACTCCTAGGTAGCTGTGGAACTTGTGTCTATGGGTATTAGGAGTGTATTTAGTATATTCTCTGTTTTGTAAAGTGCTGATTAGCTTTGCTAACAGCACTCCACTTCTGTTGTACAGTATTAGCCTACTAGGAGTGTATTTAGTATATTCATTGTTGCTAATAGCACTCTTTCTACAGTAGCGTTCTCTGGAAGCTTTCCACAAAGGTTATATAAAAACCTCTTTTGTAACTGTGAGATTTAACAAATAATAAAATACTACTTCTCTCTCTACTTTTCTCTCACTTCTCTCTAAAATGGTATCATGAGCTGATTTTTTGCACTAATCGTGCAATCCTCTTCAAGATCTTGTTCGTTCTTTCTTGTGCGTTCTACTTCCGCTGCTGTTTTTTTTTTTTTTTTTTGTTTCTGTTCGTGCTTGGTTCTCATTTCACGGTTCAAGATCTTGTTCATGCAGTGCGGTTCTGATCGTCAATTTCTGTTCGAGATTCTCTGTTCTTGCTTCGTTACTGTTCATTCGTTCGTCACTGTTCATCCGTTCGTTACGTCGGCACCGAGTCACTCTGTAACCGTTCCTATTCATTCGTATGTCCACTTTTCAGCTTGATCTTGGTGGAGTTCTCTGTTTCGGCAATGTCTGTCTTGTTTGGAGTAGATTTTGGCCTCTTTATTGTCCGTGGTTAGGTTCGGTGCTGTTGTTTGGATCTAGATTGATTGCTGACTGGTGCTTCGGTTCTTGCTCTCAATTGCTTTCTGGTGCCTGGTGTTGTGCTTTTACTTTTGATTGTTAACAGTTCTCTGCTCAATTTTGTTGATCTATTCATGGCTTCAGCTCCTGTTTCGCATCAATTTCCTACTTCTGTTGCTGAGAAGTTGGATGATTCCAACTATTTACACTGGCGTCAATATGTTGAGCCAGTTATTAAATCACACAAACTGCAGAGGTTTGTAGTTAATCCTGTAATTCCGCCGCGCTATCTCACTGAAAGTGATTCCATCCTTGACAAAGTCAATCAGGAATTTGAAGCTTGGGAGGTTCAAGACCAAACTCTTCTTGTTTGGCTTCAGTCTACTCTCTCAAAATCGGTTTTGTCTCGTGTTCTTGGTGCTGAACATTCTTATCAAGTGTGGGACAAAATTCATGAACATTTCAGTCTACACACTAAGTCCAAAGCTCGTCAGTTGCGTTCTGCAATGAGGGCAGTTTCTCTTGATGGTAATACAATTGATGAATACTTGAGAAAGATTAAAGGCTATGTGGATGAGCTAGCTGGAGTTGGAGTTCCAGTACGACATGAAGAATATGTGGATGCTCTACTGGAAGGTCTTCCTTCTGATTATACATCAGTAATTTCAGTCATTGAAGGGAAAAAGAAGACACCATCTATTGCTGAAATAGAAGCACTTTTGTATGGCCATG
>PYAF01002216.1:2180-13920 GCA_007407185.1 Glycine tomentella | reverse complement strand
TCTTCCATTGGTAAATTTTCTTACTATTTTATTACATTTAATTTCTATTTTTATTCAAACACAAATTTATCCAACAACTCTTTGTTCTTTATTTCTGTCTTTATTTTCCAATCATTTATAATTAATATTATTGTAAAAATTACCCCAATCCCTGTGGAGACGATAACTCACTTACTCACTTTTATTACTTGTTAACGATTGGTGCACTTGCCGTATATACATTCGCGTTAGCGTACAACAGGTCCCGCACGGATCGCGCGGATAATTTGAATCAAAAACCTTTCTAGCACCTATGGCGCGATCCGGGCCATACTCCGCGCTAACCGCGCGGCGTCGCAGAAACTATTTTTTTTATTTATTTATTTGAATCTCCTCATTCGCGCCCACTCCATTACTTCTCCAAAACCTCTTCCTGATTTCCGCCCTAACCCCATCAATCACCATTACCCACTCCCCCTTACCCCATCACCCTATAAGCATACCCAATACATATTCTCGTCCCTCACTCTCTTTCTCTTTCTCTCTACATATTCGTTTTCACATTCTCTGCCTTGCACTTATTCCTCTGCAAAAGCTTGAATCATTAGGGACTAAGGTTAACACAATGGCTGGAGACAAGGTAAATTTTCTAACCTTAATTGCTTTGTATTGTGTAATGGTACATTCATGGACTGATGAAAACCATTGTCCCTTGCTTAATATCTTCATATTCCCTTTTGATGAAACTTTTGGAAAACCTTAGGATAGAAACCCAATTTCTGTTGCATTTTTGCTTTATTGCTATTGATTCTGTTCATTTGGGATATTGATGTGTTCAAAATAGGCATAGTATGTTGATTTGGTTGAGTACCCATAACATGTTTGATAAAATGCCTCAATGAGATATTGGAGTACAATGTGGGCAATCTTTGATTTATTGCTAGAATATGCATTAGGTCCTTCAATAATTTATGATGTCAATAAGGCCTAACTGCATTGCTTGGTGAGTATGTATAACTCTGTTGTCCATAAATTGGGCTTAATTTAGTAACTCAATATTGAGTGGTGCTAATGGGATATTTGATAAAGTGCTTGTTCTGAATAGGTAAATGGTAAGGAACTTAAAACCTTGAGATATGAATTGTTTAATGCCATGGTTAAGGTTATGATGACGTTGCAGGAGATAACTGAATTGTATTTTGAGTGGATAAGGTAATGAAATTTGGAGAAATTGTGAATGGTAATGTAGCCTTAAATTGAAAATAGTCATTTGGTATGTCGACTGTCGACATGAACTGCATTGCATGAACATGTTAAGCTGAATGTTCACCTGATGATGAATTGATTGAAGTAAATTGAGTGTGGTGATCACTTATAAAAGATTCTTGCATAAGCTTTGCACAGTTAATCACATTAAATCTGGGAATCGTTGTCTGGACTGAACTTGAATAAGACACAGTGGATTAATTTTTTTTTTTAGTGTCTATATCTGATTTGATTGTTGAACCTATTTTGCTTGATCTGTTTCTGTGATGATTAGGACCAAATGATTTAGGAATATAAGGATTCTCTAACTTATTTGGCTTTCCAGGAGTTCGTCCGAACTCAACTGGCTCAGCAGACCAACATGATAGGAGCCATTTGCAAACATCTTGGCATTTCTCCAGCTGAGTACCAGCTTCCATCAGCAGCACCACCAGCTTCAAACACTCCTACACCAGCAGATACTATACCTCCAGCCACAGAGACTCCTCATATTCCATCAGATGCAGCAGCTACAGAGCCTTTTATTCCCGCACCACCAGAGACATTAGAGGCAACAGAGATTGTAGAGAGAGGAGAGGGAGAGGAGTGAGCAGGACATAGTTTTATTTTCTGTTTATTTTTATTGTTTTTAGTTTTTGGTTTTATTTTAGATTCTGCACGAGACATTTTTCATACATTCTGCACATTTACACTACTGCACCTATATATATAGCACAGTTCTGGTTTATATTTCGCAAATAAAAACTGTTTAGATCAATGTTGAGTTGAATGCGATTTTCCAAATAATGCTTCAATTTTCAAAAGCACTGTTACCTTATTTGTGGTTGCTGGGGACAACAACATATAAATATGGGAATGGTTACGCATTATTTCGCAAATCACAATCAAAGAACAGATGACGTCTAACAGAATTTTGTCAAATTTTTTTAAAAAATAAGCAGCACATCAAATTTTTCAGAATTAAAAGTGAATGGACACAGTAATGGATGGATTTCTTTGATAAAAGCTTGATGAAATGAGACATAGCATGGACTGCATGATGCATGAATGGAATTTGATTGTTGATATGTGAAATGCATGTTGAGGTTGAAATGATGCTTGAAATGCAGTCAACTGAGATTGACTTGAGTATGAACACCTGTAAGGATTTGAGCCAAACAACGGTAATGTCTTCTTTTCGAGAGACTCCAATTTCATTGTACTCTAGAACTTGAACTGTTTCTCTGGATGCAGGTGTGACTTGATATGATTAAGGCAAATTTTTTCTTCTGAAACTAGGGCCAAATTGACTCACCAATCAATTATTTTCCAGTTGCACCTCATTTGAGCTTAAGCCTTTCATTTCAATTACCCAAATCAGAGCCACATCCAATTGACCAACCCCCTGAGGCTAGAAAAGGTTTGTTATAGGTCCATGACAGCAGAAAAATAGGGAAACATCCATCAAAAGAAACACAAGTGAATTCAATTGGTTGTGAAGAACAAGAAGAAACAAGCATGGTCCAAATTGGAAGACAAGAAGTTCGTCAACTGGAAAATTTGAGAAGCTGCAGTAATCTTTAATTTTGTTGATGTTTTGATTGTTTTAAAAAAAATCCAAATATTCAAAAATAAGTTATGGTTCTGTTTTACTTTAGAATAAATGGTTGAATAAAGTACCAGGTTTGGAAAAAGAAGACAAAGAGCACGTTGTGGACTTAAGGGACTGGATCTAGCCTCTCATTAAGCTACTTATCCAAAGAATTTCCTACCCTTAGCCCAGCCATGTTACAAGCCGGAAAGACCTTTTGATCAAGTCGTAATTGCAACTGTTGAGAATATTTTCAAGCTTGTGGTAGTGATGTGACTTTGTTGAGTAAGAGAGTCATCATAACCTTATACACTTGAGTGAATGAGTGATTAAACACAATTTTTGTGAGGAATACTCAAGTAATTCTCATGAATTGACAGCATTGAAAGTGCCATGGAAGCTTTGATGTGAATTTGATCATATATAGCATGATGATTCTAGGATTGTAAACTGTGGTTTATGTTTGATTATTGATTCTTGCTAAGTCTTGAATTTTTTCTGTTGCTGGGACAGCAACTTTCAAATCTGGGAATTGTTTGATGTGTTGCAAACACATCTTAGTTTTAGGTTATAATTTAGTTAAATAATTAGGAAAATAGAATAGGAATAGTTAGTTTATCAATTTATTTGTTTTTAATTCAATTCATTACCATTTGAACAGTTTCAGGCTTAAAAGAGGAGAATCAAGGCCAAGAAAAGAAGAAAATTAAGTTCCAGGTACCGCGCGGATTGCGCCAGATCCCGCGCGGGTCACGCCACTTGTAAATTAACAGACCTCAGACTCGAACAAGCCGCGCTAGTCGTGCTGGACTCCGCGCCAGTAGCGCCAGATCAAGGAAGGCCAACCTGTTAGCTCGAACAACTCGCGCCATTCGCGCCATTACCACGCGATCAGCGCCAGGCATTCGAAGCCACCACGCGGATCGCGCCAGAGCCGCGCCGTCAGCGCCAAGAATTCCAGTTTCAACCCATTCAGCTCGAAGACTCCACGCGGTTAGCGTGGAGTATCACGCGATCAGCGCCGTTGATTCGAAAGGTTCGCGCGGTTAGTGCGGGATCGCGCGCGGGTCGCGCCATGAAGATTTTGTTGCCTGTTTTAGATTTATATGTTTCGAAATTTGGTACAGATTTAGGCTCAATTGCTGTAATTAAATCATCCTATAAATATAAGGCCTCTGGGGGCTGAAGAAATCATCCATTATTCATCTAAAAACCATATTCCATCCTTCTAAACTTTTGAGAATCAAGAATCAAGGATAGGGTTTCAGCACAGTCATGTATTATTCTACAGCTTTGATGTTCTTGAGGCCTATGGCAGGTTAAATCTTGTATTGTGGGAAGGCCATGAACTTATGTGAACTCCTCTGGGATTTGACTGGTATTGAATAATAATGTTTTGATTGTTTTATTCTATTCTGCACTTATTTTCTATTCTTATTTGGAATTGATCACTCTGATTAAGTAGCTAGAGTTAGGATTCGCAATGGGGACGTTGGGATTCTAATTTCTGACCTGTTTAGAATAACAGTTGTTCATCACCTAGGGATAGGGATGCGTGGCTGCAGAAATTATGATATGATCTTTTAAATGCTTAAACTGATAGACTTCACTAAGGAATTAGGTTTTTGATTCAGGTTAAAGGGTTAATTCACTAAGGGATTAGGGATTAACTAATCTAGAAAAGACTTATTCTCTGAACAATTATAACAAGAAACACTTTATGACATATTCTCTAAATGCTTAGTTTGACAGAATTGCTAAGGGTTTAGAATTCTCGATCGAATTAAAGGGTTAAGTCGCTAATAATTTAGGATTTACGAATTTAGGAGAGATTTATCATTTGTGTACATTAAAATTAATAAACCAGTCAAGTGAAGGAGGTAGGAATCAGAGGGGATTGTGCTTGACCATAATTATTCGTCCATTGGTAACTTCTCAATTTGATTTACAGTTTTCTTTAAATTTTGTTTTTACACTCAAACAACCAATTCAATCCACAACAATTCTTTTCAACATTTTCTGTTTTCTTTATTTTCAATCACATTGATTCCTCATTACTGTGTACTTCACCCCAATCCCTGTGGAGAACGATACTCACTTACCTATTTTATTACTTGAAAACGATCGGTGCACTTGTCGTGGTGCGAGCGTATTAAATCGCTAACACGCATGTAATAGACATCTCGGATGCACCCAATTCGTCCATCTCTCTGCAAGAAACAAATTGTACCTCGGCCTTTGACATTAACCTTTGAAGCATCTCCAAACGAAACATGTCCGGCTTCTATTTGTCTCAGATTACTGAACAAATGCTTATGCCCACACATATGATTGCTTGCACCAGTGTTTAGATACCATTCCATCTCGGATCCCTGGTTGACTTCACTTCTAGTCATCATCAGAATTCCTCCATCTCTTACTTCTCCTTGTGTAACAAGGTTTGAAGTTTCATTTCTTCTTTCATCTCGACAATCCTTCGCAAAATGTCCGACTCGACCACAGTTGTAACATCTATCCAAGTTGCAATCTCTCGAGTAATGTCCATACTTTCCACATTTAAAACATTCTACAATTGATTGATTTGAATGTCGGCCTCTTCCACGACCTCGGCCTCGCCAATTCTGCCGACTTGATTCAGCATGCTCCTTATTCCTTCCTTCTTGACCACGGCCTTTACTACCGTGACCATCTCCTCGACCTCCAAAGCCACGCCCTCTTCCTCGGAAGTTTTGAGAATAGAGTACCTTTTCGTCCTTGATTGAAGCTTTTGTCTGGAGTGCTTGCTCTAGTGACTCTTCTTTCTTCTTTTTCTTTCTTTGTTCATGCGCCTCTAAGGAACCAGCAAGTTCGTCAACGGTGAGCATTGCTAGGTCCTTTGACTCCTCAATCGCACATACAACATTCTCGAAGTCGTGAGTGAGAGACCTCGGAATTTTCTCCACCACTCTGGCATCGGACAACACCTCTCCATTTCTGTTTAGTTGATTTACCACGGTCTAGACCCGGGTGATGAAACCGGATACCCCTTCTCCTTCCTTTATTTTCATTCCTTCCAACTCTCCACGGAGAGTTTGAAGTCGAACCTGTCTGACTCGATCGGCACCCTTGTAGACATTTGCAAGTATGTCCCACGCCTCCTTTGAAGTCGTTGCACCAGCAATCTTCTCAAACTCGGAATCATCAACAGCCCGGAATAACATGTACAACGCCCCCTTTGTCTTTCAACCTCGTCTCCTTCAATGTCTTGTTCTACGCCGCCGTATATCCTGTTGTGGATGTTGGTTCCTCGAAACCACCATGGACAACCTCCCAACTATCATGGGCTCCCAAAAGAGCTTTCATTTGGATACTCCAGTTTTCGTAATTAGCCTTTGTACGGCGAGGTAGTGGCAGACTACTACTTGGCCCACTCTCCATTTTCTCACGCTCTGATACCAATTTGTGATATCACAGGTCCTCACACACACTGGTGCACTCGCACAAACACACAACAATCTCTCTAGTAGAATACTTCTAATGTATTTAGATAATTGTCTGCCAAGTCACACTTTGACCTTTTACATAAGATGTTATTTATAATACGACACGCCTCTTCACTAAAGACATGACTCTTCACTTGAGTAACTCTTCACCTAGGGACATAACTCTTCACATGAGTAACTTCTTCACTTAGGGACACGACTCTTCACATGAGTAACTTCTTCACCTAGGGACATGACTCTTCACATATCTAATTTATTATTATTAAAGTTTAATCCAACACTTATTTCAATTAAAGTGGATCATCAATTATGGTTATTAACAAATATCTTATGATAACCATTTCGTTGTAAATCAGAAAGACATGCAGTAACAAGCAAATCAACAAAGATTATATTAAAAGGAAGTGGACATGTATCAAAATCTAACAAGCAAATCAACAAAGGTTATATTAAAAGAAAGTGAACACGTGTCAAAATTTAACTCGTGTAGCATTGGTTCAGTTCAACTATGAAGACAGAAAATCCATTTCACTGTGCACAAAAAACATACGTTGTCAAGAACAGTTACACTAAAATGTGACTCGAGCAACTCTGATGTGGTAAATTTTAGGATGCTCTTATAGTTTCCTCTTTTCCAATTATCGCACCACCATCAACATGTAACCACATTGTAGTGAATGAAAAGTTTTAAAAAGGAGAAGAGAGAAAAGAGGAGTCACGAGAGACTAAATGAATAAAAAATATTTGGTTGTGTTAGTTACTCTATTTAATTTGTGGATGAAAAAATTGTGAAACATGAAAGAATATTCAGTTATTATGTTATGAATTTAACTTCTTACACACAACAATTGCTCCAATTTTTTTTTTTTCATTTTATCCTTTAATTGATGCATATATAACAATTACAACAAGAGATTGCAAAATAATTGAAAGACAAAATGGTCCAAATAATGTATACACTAAAAGGGAATATCCTCATATTGTTATAGATAAATTAAATATTAATGTAGGCGCGCATACTTGACCTTTTTAAATTCCAGTTACAATGTGCGAGACAAATAGCACAAATTTGAAATTTAACTGTAAAAGAAGAGTGATTATTCCGGATTAAAAATAACATAACTGAGAATGCGTGTTAAAAGAATGGACAACGCATACTCATCTTTCCTGTCAAAGCAATCGCTCCACAATAAGGTATAATGATCACTATAAAACATTTTGAATATAATTTTGCCTTTTTCTTTTGCCCATTTTTTTGTGTACATATCCAATTTAACCTTTATCTTATTCATGAATTGAGATTTCATTTTCTACATAGAAAATACATATAAAACAGTATGCATTAGAAAGAAAAAAATAATTTAATAAGAAAATATACCTAAATAAACTTGTTCTGTCTGTTTTCCAGAACACGAATGTATAGCACGAAGGTACTGTGTAGTTGCTGTTTGACCACTCTAACCCTGCAGCTCCAAGGATATCAATGGAGGATGATTCCTCGGGGCAGGAGATCACAGAGATACACCAATTGACGTGGGGTGTGTGCTCTGTGTAATTGAAAGAGAGAGGGCTAGAATGTGTGTGTGTACCTTTCACCGGCGATTATTGTGTATTTATAGGCAGATTACCTCGTAACGGGTATTGGAACTGCTCCCTGGATTCCCAGCCTCATCCAGTACGTTCTCAACGTCCATCGTGGACTAAGTCAGCCTCCACGTTCTATGAAGACACTGTTTACATGATCGTTAATAACAATTGGGCCTAGGCCCAAACCACGACAACCATAACAGTTGCCCCCCAGCCCAGTTAGCAAGTATACTCGGTAGCCGGGATGAATTATGTAATCTTGTAGCCTTCGGGAGAATCTGCAGTAACCCGACTACAATTAACCGATTTTCACCGAGCAAAGTATTATTCGGATACAATTTTCCATCCACGATACTCCGGACAGACTCCCCGACTACGTTTGTCCGGATACAATTCTTCGAGCATTCTGAGGACATACTTCCACAATCATGTTTCTATCCTACATCATTCGGGGTCATGAGACTGTCCGAGTAGAAGAAACATTTTCAGCTAAACTTTCGTGGATACTCGTATCCGGATTTTCCCGAGTAAAATACACTCGACTGGGTTTATCCGAATAGGTGTGTTCGGATTTATTCTGAGTAGGTAATGTATCGCTAATGATGTGTTAGAAGAGGCTATTGACCCTCTCAATCCGAATTGATTACTATTCCTGTCATTAAGGACGATAAATGCATTTAAAGGACCTGTCGCTTCATTCGCCTGGTGATAATTACGACTGATGTAACATTACTTTCTTGCCCTCACAGTTGAATGTGCTTTTACCATAATGTCCATATGTCGTTTCATTGTGGTGACTGAACCGTTTCCTTCCTTCTGGCGGTTTCTGCAGGTTATCATTGCATTTCAAATTTTATTCTTCAAAACCCGCACTTTTGCCTATCTTCTCTTTCACTTGTCATTTCTGCTTACCCCTTGCTAGAACTTTCTCTTTTCTCTCTCTGCGTTCCTTTGAGCATTCTCTTCCTCTTCTACTCGATTACTTCCGGTTTCCATTTCCCTCTCTTAACAGGTATCTTCTCTTCACTTTCCGCATTATTTTTGTTTTTACGTTACTGCGTCTTTGCCGATTTGATTATTTTGGGATTGTATTATCTTCCTCTTTTCTGGGTTTTTCTTCGTTTCTGGGTTTCACATTCATGTCATTTTCTTCTTCCTCAATCGATTTTCCCTTCTTGTGATTGTCTTTCCCTTGAGTCACCATGAAAATGACTCCAGAGGGAGAGGCGGAAATAAGGAAAAGGTTTGGGCCTCGGTCTGCTTGGTTACTGTTTGGCCTTCCACTTCCGGCGGGGGAAAACGAAAGCGATCCCCTTCGTTGTCATACCGAAGGTTCTTCCTCCTCCGGAACCCAAAAGGTTACCACCGTTCCCAGTGGTTTAATCCCCCAACTTCCGTCGTATCGTCAAGATGATGTTACGACCTCCGCCGTTCCTTCGCCTTCTATGTCTGCTACAAGCCTTAGGCCATCCCTAGGCTCAGCCACTTCTAGAATTTTACCTTCCCTAGGCCCTCCAACTCTTGGGCCGAAAAATATCAACAGCCCAAAAGACCTTCCTTTGGGAATCCCTTGTCGTCGCTTTAATCCTCTAACTGGCCTCTCTTCCTCTTCTGATGAAGAATCTTCCTCGTCTTCGGAAGGAATAATAGAGGTTAAGTATGATGCATGTATTGATTGCGTATCCGAGGCCGTGCACTATATTCAAATTGGCTCCGACGATATTGGCGATTCGATTCTCGGATCATGTCGTCATAACCCTATATTAGCCCTTGCCACCAAAACACCGCAGCCGAGGTCGCATACTCAAGTTATCGACAACAAGGCTCCGACCTCGGTTTCCTATGCGTTTGATGCATTATCTCCAGGTATGGCTACTAACAATTTTTTCTGTTTCCTTTTCGTAGGTATAATGGATGTTACCTCGGAAACGGTAGGCGAGTCTGCTTCTGTCGAGTCCCAGTCAAATGTGCCCCCAGCCTTAGCGTTTAAGTTCCCTTGGGTCACTTATGAAATCCTTCAAACTTCTTCTGTCCTCGAGCTTCCCAGCATAGTGTCGACTCCAGTAGGGAAGCAAGATGGGTTCGCCCTTCAAGCTCCCCTGCCCGGTGAGCCCATTTGTGCTCAACGGGAGGGTAACAACCCCAACTTCTTCTTCTTTTTTCAAGATGTCATAACCCAAATAGGTATTACCTTTCCTTTTTCCTCTTTTGAAATTGAAGTTTTAAATCATCTCCGAGTAGCTCCTTCCCAACTTCATCCAAATAGCTGGGGGTTTATTCGTACTTTTGAATTATTTTGTACGGATTTGGGAATCCCCTGCACAGTTCCTCTCTTCTTTTACTATTACTCTCCACATACCCCTAGAACGGGTAAAGAACCTTCTGACCGGAAAGGGTGGATTTCCTTTCGTAGTCAGAGTAAACGAAAACTCTTCGATCCCTTTTCGGACTCCTTCCGAGGCTTCAAAGACAAAAACTTTAAGGTTGCCGCGGAACCTCGTCGGCAACCCTTCTTCTTGTCCGGTCCTGATTCATCTGATGTGGAATGGGTTTTTCCCTTGTACTGGTCGGATGATCATTACAAACAGGATCATCCCAATTACCGGTTTGTCGAAGAGGATCTTTCCGACTCGGATGCCTCTTCTGTCTTCGTGATTTCTGAGTTTACAAACACTCATGGTCAGCCTAAAACTTCCGACTACATTGGCGGTGGTCGTCGAAATGGTCTGCTTTGGTGACTGCGTCATCTCGTATTTTATAATTATATTTGTATTAATTGTGATGTTTTCTGATTGTAGTCGGAATGGGATCACGACCTCCTCCCAAGGCCAAGGCCGACGTTGCCCACATTTCCAAACCAACGGAAGTCAAGGGCAAAGGCAAGAGGCCGGCAACTGACAAGCTCGGTGCTCCGTCCAAAAAACGTGGTGCGCCTCCTTATAGGGCGTTTTTTGACGAAAGTGCTCAAAAGACGGCGTCAGATGCTCTAACTGCTCCGCTGCCTCCCTCCTCGACAATCCTGACCCCGATTTCGGTGGTCGAAACCGTGGATCTTACCGTGGCGGATGGCCGCCCACGTACTACCCCCACTACTGACTCCGGGCGCCTTGAGGTGCGGGTTCGCTCGGATAATGTATGGAAGAAGGGGGTCACTGAGGAGTTGGTTCGTTTGACCAAACCCCCTTCATATATGCTCAAACCGGGTGCCCCGGAGAATGAAGAGCTGGCCGAGCTGGTTCGGATCGAGGAGAATGCCTTTCGCTGTGCTTCTCTAATTCGAGCACTTACCACTGTTCGGGAGAGGTATGTATCTTCCTCATGACATTTTTAACTCTACTCGTACTTTGTTATATATTTCCAAGTGTTTATGTCGCAGGTACGAGATTGCAGTAGAGGAAAAGGACAAGGCTTTGGAGGAAAAGGATAAAGCCTGTGAGGAACTTGTTTCCTTTAAGGCTCAACTTGCTACCCTCCAAACGCAGTCGGCGGCAGAGCTTAAACTTTTGAGAGAGGAATTACTCAAGTCCCAAGCCGTTTCTGCCTCCTTGCAGGTAGATTTGGCGCGGTCTCAAGGCTCCCTTGAAGCCGCCGACCAGAAGGTGGCCCTCCTGACTTCGTCCCTTGATTCTACCAAGGCCGACAAAGAAGCCTGCGTCTAGGATTACGAAGGTCGGCTAGCTGCTATGAAGGCAACCCTTCGTGATGCTGCCGAGGATGGCTTCAACAACGCCCTTGAACAGATTACTTTCTTGAACCCCAGGGTAGGGATGACTACTGCCGGGATGCATTTCTTGGCGTATGTCGAAGATGGGCAACTCTTTCCCCCTCCTGCATCTGAAGATCCTTCGGTGGTGAC
>PYAF01002215.1:0-12548 GCA_007407185.1 Glycine tomentella | reverse complement strand
TTTTATTCACACACCAACCACAATTCAACAATTACTTCTTTGATCTTTAATTTCTGTTTTTACCTCCAATCATTTAGAATTAATATTATTGTGAAAATTACCCCAATCCCTGTGGAGACGATAACTCTACTTACCTACTTTTATTACTTGTTAACGATCGGTGCACTTGCCGTATCAATTGCGCGTTAGCGCGCAACATCTAGCAATTGAAAAACTACTATATGTATCTCGCTTCGGGTAAGGGAGTCCAATGCCATCCTGTACACTATCAGTTCATGCGGATTTAATCGACCTAAAGCGTTAAAGCTAATTTCAAAATAAGTAATGTTAGTATAATATAACACATCATTGTTACAATTGTAAACAAGAACAACATATAATAACACATACCGATGTCCGAAATGCTAGTCCGGCTGTGTGGGCAGCGGAATAGCTGGGGCAATTGGTGGAAATCTGAGCCACACCCACACCTGTAGAAGCATATGACACCCACCGATGTCACTCCTGTCTGGATCTGTGCACTCACACATTTGTCTAAACAAATGTGAAAGGACAGTGGAGCCCCAGCTATATCGACCGATGTCCGAAAAATCCGCTGCAAGCAACGACATGTATCGTGCTGCGACCATGCTACCTCCAGATCGATCGCACAGCAGCCATGCTCCGATAAGTCGTGCAATGTGGGCCTTCTTGAACCGCGTCACATGAACAGCTTCCGGAACGACCTCACCCCAATACGCAAAATGTCTATCAAAGAAAGACAGGCGCAAATATCCACCTGTCAGCTCGGCGTCCTCAGGTTCGTGACCAAACACCTCCTCAATGACGGTCGGCCACTCGTCAACCGTGACTCCAATAACCACATTGCCCTCCGTGGGCAATCCCAGAATACAAGCCACGTCTTGCAACGTGATGGTCATCTCACCCTGCGGCATGTGGAAGGTGTGAGTCTCTGGCCTCCATCGTTCGACCAGAGCACTAATAAGCGCAGAATCCATCTGAAATACATAAAAATTATTAAACAACTTCATTGTTCAAATTAACCAGTGTTAAGTCATTCCGTAATTGCGTGGTCCCATACCTGGATATGTCGCATACGTACGACATGAAGAAACCCAGCTTCGCGCAACATGTCAGAAATAACATCGGGTATATCGTCCGCATCTGGTCCACCGCCCAGTTTGCCACGTCGAGTCTTCAATACCCGAGGTGGCACGGACCCGTTCCACACAACTTGTGAAACGTGCGTACGCTGAATTCGCCTACGCAGAACGCCCCACTTGTATGGGGTAGGGACAACATAGGCAGTGGGATCCATGGGCTCAGCCTCATGATCGGATGCAGATCGTGATGAAGATGTGGAGGACGAATCAGCCATCTAATCAGTATCTTCATGTACAAAAATTTAAAACCACGGTAAACAAAATTTTCTTATATATCAATTACATTAAACCAAACCAAATACACTAACACAACATAAGCCCTGAAGCTTAGCCCATATCCATAAACCCTAACTAAAAAAACATCGTAAACCCTAATCCTAAACCCTAATCACATTGTAAACCCTAATCACCCCCTAAACTCTAATCACATCGTAAACCCTAATCAAATCATAAACCCTAATCCTAAACCGCCTTACGTAACCCTAATCACCCCCTAAACTCTAATCACATCGTAAACCCTAATCAAATCATAAACTGTAATGCTAAGCCGCCTTACATAACCCTAATCACTCGCCCCCACCCTAAACCCTGATCACATCGTAAACCCTAATCCTAAACCCTACTCACATCGTAAACCCTAATCCCTTATCCAATCGTAAACCCTAATCACACCCTAAACCCTAATCACATCGTTCATCCTAATCATAAACGTTAATCACATCGTAAACCCTAATCACATCGTCAACCCTAATCCTAAACCCTACTCACATCGTAAACCCTAATCACACCCTAATCCCTAATGACATCGTAAACCCTCATCACACCCTAAACCCTAATCACATCGTTCATCCTAATCATAAACCCTAATCACACCCTAATCCCTAATCACATCGTAAACCCTAATCCCATAGTAAACCCTCATCACACCTTAAACCCTAATCACATCGTTCAACCTAATCGTAAACCCTAATCACATCGTCAACCCTAATCAAATCATAAACCCTAATCCTAAACCGCCTTACGTAACCCTAATCACTCGCCCCCACGCTAAACCATGATCACATCGTAAACCCTAATCACCCTCTAATCCCTAATCACATTGTAAACCCTAATCACCCCTAATCCCTAATCACATTGTAAACCCTAATCACATAGTAAACCCTAATCAAATTCTAAACCCTAGTCACATCGTAAACCCTAATCATGTCGCTAACAAGTTCATATGATCCTAACAATTGTCTAATTTAAAAATACAACAAACTAAATACAAAGCACAATCAGTTAAATGGACTTACTAGTTCACAGCGCTTCAAATTCGGCAGGGCTTCGCTTCATACAAATCAACACCCAAAATCTAGAGAGAAGGCAGAGCTAATTCTAGAGAGAAGGCGGAATGGACCAAATGTCACTTTCATCGGCTTTTATAGGGGCAAGGGGGCCTAAACACGCCCAGGCTAGGCGTGTTGCAACACGCCCTAGCCAGGCGTGTTAGGCTACCCCAAATGTCCAATTTTTGCAAAAAATGTCCCCTTTTTCCAATTAAATATTTTAATTGTATTATTTTTAAATTTTTGCCCACGCACCGTGTTGTTTTGATGATGGCCAATGCATTTTCTATGTGAAAAGTGGCATAACAAATTGTCAATTTGTCATACTGTCAATTTATAAAAACATCCATTCCAACATAGTGCCAGAAGTTTGTTATACTTTGTATTTGTTGTTGTTCTCTAATTTAAATTAGAATTTCACCTAGCTATATTCATCTTTAATGCAAATTTTTATTATGAAGATTTCTGAAGTAAAACTTTAATTTTAATTGGAAAATCAAGGCTAAAAACTCCTAATTAAGCAACTGCATCCAAAAAAATTCTTAATGAATGCACTTGAAGAGTATCATATGATTTCCTTATACCAGTTAGAAGTTGGATACTGGGGTGCTACCTTTTTGTAGTCATGCAATGAAAAACTGACTTATTTTTCTAAACGTCCTTAAACATGAAATGCACAAATCAGTTTTGGAGTGAACTTCCTTAACTGTGACAATGAAATTGGCTGGGTTGTGTGGTGTTTGACTGTTTGGTATGCATTCCCTTACGGGTGAAACTGTTCATTACTATGGCCGGAAGGCTACAAACTCAGTGGACAGTGGGTTACTTCAAACGCAAGATTGAAGCTACACAATTTTATTCTTACCTACCTAACTGATAAAAAATCTTAAAACATTTCTAATGCGAATCATCACCTATATAAAACTAATATTCATAAAGGAGAAATTATTCTTTTTAAAAAATAACAATAAAGGAGATTTACATACACATATTCAAGAATATATGTTTTGTAATTTGTTCCCCACAAGTATTCACATTAAATATAACATCTTTTAGCAGTAAATGTCAACCTTAATTCATCATGTTCTCAAAGACCAACTAAATTCAACCTTCATTGTTATTTAAGAATTCAATTTTAGGTTAACAACAGAACACAAACATCCAGCATATGTCAAAAAAGAATAAGCTAGTTACGTTTTGAGATTAATTATTATATATACTTCGTTCGCCCCAAAATGATTAATGTTTAAAGTATTTCCACACATGCTAATAAAGTATTCTAAGAGAATTAATTAGTATTTATTAGGTGACAATTTTACTAAAATAGTATTGTTCTCTCTTAATTTTAATAAATATATTATTAAATCTTCCAAAATAATATTATTTATGATAGAGAAAAAATTGAAATAGATGTTTCAATATCTCATTAAAAAGTGTGAACAATTAATTTGGAAAAAATTTCAAAAGACTTGAACATCAATCATTTTTTGAGGGAGGACGTATTTTGTAAAAGATTTTATATTGTGGACCAGTTAGAAAAAAAATCATGTTACTATAACTTTTAAAGTAGTAATTTTTGTAAAAGTTAACTAACTAAATTTCTAACTTGACAATAGTGTAAAAAATCATTCACACTAGTGAGTGTATATCGTGACGGTTCCATAAAATTTTTTTAGTGGGGCAAGTCATAGTTTGTAACATTTTTTGATAAATTACCATTTTGGTTTCTAAATGTGTAAATTGATAGTAATTTTTTTTTTGTGTGTGAATAAACCGGTAATAATTTAGTCCTAAATGAACAAAAATTCTAATTTAGTTATTAAATATGTAAAAAGTGTGACAATTACGCCCTATTGCTAAATTTTGTGAGATCATTTTGTCATTAAGATGTAATGTTCAAGCACTATTTTTATTTATTTTCTTCCATCATTCCTTAACTTTCACAAGGTTTAGTCATGTAAAAGCTGATCCATTTCATCATTGTGTGAAAAGTACAAAAAAAAATCAAATCAACTTTTGACCAAAAGTATTATGTGAAATCTTCGGTTTTTTTCTCTTTCTCTATCCCTATCTCGTAGGTAGAGCATTTTAATCAATAGAGAACCCTTAATTTTATATCTGTATGAATCAATATTATTACATTCCAAAATACCTTCTTGATACCTCCTAAGGAACCGAATTTGATCCCAAATTGACAGGTTAATATGAGCTTATTCATGAGGTTGTGCATCCTTCGAATAGGAATCCATTTTTTGAAAGATTCTGACTTTTGTGAATTGGTTGGTCTTCGAGATCCTTTCGATGACCTATGTTGTGTTGAAGGAATATCTATATTAAAAGATAGTTCTATTTCTATTCTATTAGTATTTTCAATTAGTATTTAATTTGTTTTAGTTAGTGATCTTGGCCTAGCTAGTCCTTTCTTTCATGATGAATTGTTGGCACCTGTCTTACATTTTGTCTCAGATCAAGGAGAAAGGGAGCTCAACGACAAAGGGATTGTAACATGAGAGAAATAAGGAAGTTAACCTTTTTCGTTTAGAATCAGGACTTTGCTATTACAATTTAATTTACTATTTTATTTATTTTTGTTATGGTTTGGGCCTGGGCCCAATTGTTACCAATGAACGTGCAAGTAACGTATCCATGGAACGTGGAGGCTGACTTGGTCCAGGTTAGCCGTTGAGAACGTGCTGAATGAGGCCGCGAATATAGGAAATAGTTTCATAGCCCATTATGAGGTAATCTGCCTATAAATACACATCAATTCCTGGTGAAAGGTATACACTCTAGCTCTCTCTCTCTCTCTCTCTCTCAATTACACAGAGCACACACCCCACGTCCATTGGTGTATCTCTGTGATCTTCTGCCTCGAGGTATCACCTTCCATTGATATTCTTGAAGCTGCAGAGTTAGAGTGATCGGATATTAAACACGTAGCACTCTTGTGCTATACAGTTGTGTTCTGGGAAACATCTCGAACATTGGCGCCGTCTGTGGGAATCGATAAAATTCGAGTCCCACACCTTTCCACAATGGTAAACACAAGAAATAGTCATTCCGTACCACATTCAGAGATACCGAACAGGGAGATTTGCCTACCGGAGAATCAGAACGTGGGACGGAGGGAAGAAGTACATGTGCCGGGAGCTGTTTCCGACGAAGCTTCCTCCCCCGCTCAGACAGACCAACAGAGGACTCCATCAGTACGAAGGATGGGCCAGGAGGGGGAGCTCGGAGGACAACTCGTCGGCAATGTCCTCAATTCAATCTTAACCCGAATTGAGAACATGGAGAGGCGACAGAATTTACAGAGACAAGAAGACATTCGAAACATTACTCGCCAAATGGAAGAACGTAACGAGGAGTGGAGACGTGCCGAGGTGCAACGGACGACACAATTGGAGCAGCAGCTGCGAATGATAGCTGACCGGGTACAACTTTCAAATCCTGAGGGCGAGACGCAGGATTTGAGGATGCACCTGAATCAAAGAAGAAATACGGACCCGGAGGATCAAAGACGGATAGAGGAGCCACAAGATCTGAGAACTCATATAAATCAGAGACGACATGCCGACCCGGGAGATCAAAGGAGGACTGGTGAGCCGCATCGGAGTCAAAGCCGAGCACAAAATGAAGTGCGTGACGAAGTTGATACAGATCAGAGCCCCGACGACAATCCCATTTTTAGGGTAAGCAATGAAAAGGTTCCGCAAAACGACGGACACAATAAGGCGGGAGAGCAGAATTTTCGTGAGAAGACAGGACCAGTGTATCGTCGGAAATATAACCGGGGACAACAAAACAATAGTCCATTCGTGGACGACATCGTGAAGGCCCGATATCTGGACGACTTTGATGGGTCCTTCCTATCAAAGTACGACGGAACACAGGACCCACAAGTGCATATCGATGAATTTGATTTACAGATGTGTGTCCGGGGCATTGACGAGCCCATAATATCAAGGATTTTCGTCACAACTTTGACCGGCCCGGCGCAGACGTGGTTCCATACTTTACCGCCTAGATTGATAAAAAATTTTGAAGACTTTGGTCAGAAATTTTTATTGAATTTCGCGACCAGCAAAAAGCAGCCGAAATCTGACTTCACTCTGGGCAAAGTCAGAAAGCTACCCGGAGAAACGTTGCAGAGCTATCTGGATAGATTCAAAGAAGCCGCCCTGCAAGTTGAGGGGCTAGAAGAGAGAGTCCACGTATACTTGATATCGGCCGGACTCGACGATTCATCAAGATTTGCCAAGTCCATTTATAAGGACCCGGTAAAGTCTTTGATGGAATTTCGTACCCACGCGAAGAAATATTTAGAGTTGGAACAGATGGGGGTCGTCAACAATTCTGGACGAGGAAAGGAGCGTCATGAAAGGAGAAGCCCACCCCCAAAAAATAGGGGATACCCGGAGAATCGAACTCGGAATAATGATCCAAAACCCCGACCAGGAAGATACGGAAACAAGTACGAGAAATACACTCCGTAAAACGTATCCCGTTCACAAATCTGGAAGGAGGTCGCGCTTACAGAGATGAAGAAGGTTGAACGACCCCGTCCAGTTTTCAACAAGGCCGGATTGGATAAATCACGATTCTGTGAGTTCCACAACGGACCCGGGCACACCACAGATCAATGTTGGGATCTCCGAGATGCAATTGAGAAGTTTATCCAGGAAGGAAGACTCAAACAGTATGTCATTCGGACACAAGGAAGGAAGAACAAACGGAAGGGAGAAGAAAATCAACATAAAGACGAAGGAAAGAAACCACGAGAAGATACCGATGAGTTCCCAGAGCCCGAGTTCAAATGTAACGTAATCTCAGGAGGCATGGGCGGTGGCGGGGATACTGCCACTCAAAGAAAAAAATACCTGAAAGAAGTGCTATCGGTTCAGGCACAACCCAAATTCAAAGCCCGGATTGGGACGCCAGAACCTCCACTCTTGTATTTTACCAAACAAGACATGGAGGGGGTGGTACCTGGACATGAAGACGGGCTGGTGATATCAGCAACGGTGGAAAATTGCCGGGTAAGAAGAATGTACGTAGACAACGGAAGTTCCGCCGACATAATCCTGTTGAATGCATTTCGGAAGATGAAATTGGATGTAAAGGAATTAAGGCCGTGCAAAACGATGCTGATCGGTTTCAATGGCGGTAACACGAATGTGATGGGGTCTATCCGTCTGCGTTTAACCCTGGGGACGAGAGAAACTTACAAGTCTGAAGAAGGGGAGTTCGTTGTGGCAGATTTTCCATCCCAATATAACATGATATTGGGGAGACCAACCATTCATAAGTGGGACATCTTAATGTCCACAAAACACCAGAAACTCAAGTTCGTTGGCAGCAACAGACAAGTGGTAACCATATGCGACGATCAGAAAGAATCTCGACAATGCTACTACGATACGGTTCGAAAAAGTGAAAGAGAAACCAACGATGACAGTTCCAACCGGGTACGTTCGGTAAATGTCGTCGAACTGGATATGCGAGAGGCTCCGGATGAGTGGAGACCAGAACCCGTGCAGAAAGTAGAGCAGATTCTGATCGGAGATCAGGTCGGTCAGGTGACCAGCATTGGTGAAGCATTGGAACCCGAACTGAGGGAGCAATTGATCCATTGTTTAAAGAAAAATCATGATATATTCGCATGGAAGGCGTCAGAGATACCCGGTGTCGATCCCGAGTTTTGCAGTCACAAATTGGCAATGTACCCGGGATCGAAACCGGTGGAACAGAAGAAACGGAAGTTGGGACCAGAGAGAGCTCAAGCCTTGCAGGCTCATATTGACGAGCTGTTGCAGGCCGGTTTCATACGCGAAGTCCAATATACCACTTGGCTGTCAAATGTCGTAATGGTTCATAAGCCGAATGGGAAATGGAGGGTGTGCACGGATTACACCGACTTGAACAAAATGTGCCCCAAAGACGCGTATCCCATGCCAAATATAGACCAGCTGGTGGACAATTCATCCGGGTACAGGATATTGTCGTTCATGGATGCATTCTCCGGGTACAATCAGATCCCAATGCACCCAGACGACCAGGAGAAAACGGGGTTCATAGGCGACAAAGCTAACTATTGCTATAACGTCATGCCATTCAGCCTCAAGAATGCAGGGGCCACATATCAAAGGATGATGAATAGAGTATTCGAGTCGCAACTCGGACGAAATATCGAGGTCTATATAGACGACATGATCGTCAAAACCACGAATGTTAGCAAGCACGTCGAGGATCTTGAAGAAACCTTTGATCGACTACGAAAGTTCAACATACGGCTCAATCCGTTAAAATGTACCTTTGGAGTCGGGGCCGAAAAATTCTTGGGTTTCATGTTAACACACAGAGGGATAGAAGCTAATCCGGATAAGTGTCGCGCTGTGCTGGATATGCAATTCCCGACCAGCAAAAAGGAAGTTCAACAATTAACGGGTCGAATAGCCGCCCTCACACGTTTTATGCCAAAATCAGCAGAGAAGGCGTTGCCGTTCTTCAAGATGTTGAAGAAACAGGCCGTCATAGAATGGAACTCGGAATGTGAGACCGCCTTTACTGACATGAAGAGATCTTTGGCGTCGCCCCCAGTATTGTCAAGGCCGGAAGCAGGAGAAACATTGGTCATGTACTTGTCGGTGGGCGAAGAAGCCGTAAGTGCAGTTCTAGTAAGAGAGGCAGAGTCCACGCAGAAGCCGGTATATTTCGTAAGCCGAGCATTGCGCGACTCCGAGTTGCGGTATCAAAAGTTGGAAAAGTTGGTCTTCACCTTGATCGTCGCCGCCAAAAAACTGCGTCCATATTTTCAGAGCCATACCATAGTCATACGAATAGATCAGCCAATTCGACAGATCCTGCATAAGCCAAACTTGGCAGGAAGATTGACCCACTGGGCCGTCCAGTTGTTCGAGTTTGATTTGAAATTTGAGGCTCGCCACGCGATTAAATCCCAAGCGTTGGCAGATTTCATCCGAGAACTCACCCCCCATACCCCGACGATCGGAGAGTGGTGGACTCTATACGTGGACGGATCCTCCAACAAGAAAGGGAGCGGAGCCAGAATTATAATTGAGAATCCGGAAGGAGTAGCAACGGAGATCTCACTGCAATTAGGCTTTCCAACGTCAAACAACCAAGCCGAATACGAAGCCTTGATCGCCGGGCTCATACAGGCAAAGGAACAGGAAGCCAAGAATGTGAAAGTGTACACGGATTCACAGTTAGTTGCATCTCAGATCGAAGGACGATATCAAGTGAAAGGGCCCTTGCTGGCAAAGTACTTGAGCCGAGTAAAAGAACTAATGTCCGAGTTCGGCGAGATTACGGTAAATCATATCCCCCGAGAAGAAAATGCCCGGGCTGATATCTTGTCAAAACTGGCAAGCACTAAAAAACCCGGGAACAACCGAACCGTAATTCAGCAACAGACGTTGCAGCCGACGTGCATAATGATGATCACCACCAACCATGATTGGCGACGCCCAATAGTAAGCTATTTGGAGAAGGGGACATTACCAGATGACGAGCTCGAAGCTCGACGTTTGATACGAACGTCGGCTATGTTCACGATTATTGACGGGGAGCTATACAGAAAAGGATTGCATAGCCCTTTGCTGGTATGTGTGGCCCCAGACCGGGTACAATATATCCTATCTGAAATACATGAAGGAATTAACGGACAACACATGGGGGACAGGGCACTGACGAGGAAGGCACTCCGAGCTGGTTATTTCTGGCCGACAATGAGCGCGGATGCCGCCGAACATGTGAGGTCATGTGAAAACTGCCAAATGCACGCTTCAAGAGTATTATCCCCGCCTGAAGAATTGCAATCCATCTCGGCGCCGTGGCCATTTTACAAATGGGGCATGGATCTTTTGGGTCCATTCAAACCGGCAGAAGGACAGATGAAGTGGCTGATAGTCGCCGTAGACTATTATACCAAGTCGATTGAGGTGGCCCCCTCGACTACAATCACTTCGGCCCGAGTACAAAAATTCTTTGAGAGAAATATAATTCTCGGTTTGGAATTCCTGGAGAAGTAATCACTGACAACGGGACTCAGTTCACGGACAGAGGATTTCAAGAGATGATGTCTAGTCTTCACATCCGACACCGGTTCGCGTCAGTAGAGCATCCCCAATCCAACGGCCAAGCTGAGGCCGCAAACAAAACAATTCTGGAGGCTCTACGGAAGCGAATGTATGAGGCCGGGTCGACCTGGGTGGAACAACTATATTATGTCCTATGGGGGATCCGAACTTCTGTCCAATCGTCAACTGGGGAAACCCCATTCCGGATGACTTACGGAAATAAAGCTATGATCCCGGTCGAAATCGGACAACAGTCATGGCGACGAAGTCAAACGCTGCGACACGGAGAGGAAACAAACAATGAAGCTTTGGCGTTGGAGTCGGCACTCATTGAGGAGGTCCGGATAATAGCGCATGCCCGGGAATTAAAGATGAAACAACAGATGGCATGCACCTACAATAAAAAGGTGGTCCCGCGGCAGTTCGAGGAGACCGATCTTGTGCTGCGACGTGCCGACATCGGAAACAAAAATGCCCGGGATGGAAAATTAGCAGTTAACTGGGAGGGCCCGTATCGGGTCACTAAAAAATTAGAAAAAGGGGCATATATGTTGGAAACATTACAAGGCAAACCGGTCAAGCGAACATGGAATGCCGACAAATTGAAGAAATATTTCAGTTGAAATCGTCGACCTTCTTTTTAATAGGGGTACGGATCCAGAAAATGTTGCATCCGAATCCGTATGGTCCCTATTCATCAAGGGTACACGAGGCAGTAGAACAATGCAATCTCGGTATCGAGGGTATGGACTCGGAATAGATATATCCGAGCCCATATGGTCCTTTTTCACGATGAAGACATTGTTAATGGATACGAACTCGGAAGCCTACCTTCCGAGCACATCATTTTCACTTTGTTGAATAAGTTATATCGTTGTAATTCCTAAGTGCTAGTCTGATCTTACTCGGACACACATATTGTTATTGTAACAACAAATATAAATGCAAGTACTATTGATTGCCATAAGTATTGAATCACTCTATACGATTTTATGGTATGTTAACGACTATAAATAATACGCTAAACGGCCCTGATCAGGCCGGATAACGAATTCATTAGTGAAGTTGTTTATGGTCAGATAACGTGAACAATAAGCAATAGATGCAAATATAATGAATGGTCGTTGGAACCAAAAAGATGCACGCACAAGATATTTTATGAATCAAGTAAAGAGCTTGAGCAATATATAAACGAACCAAGTAATTGTTCCGGGCACCGAGCCCAACAAAGAAAATAAAAAGTAATTGTTCTGGGCACCGGGCCCAACAAAATAAAAAACACAAGTAAAAACCGGCATCCCGGCCCTTCAGTTTGGTGGAGGCTGGGAGTCAGGTTGCGGCGCAGTAGTATCGAAAACGGGGTCGGCACCAGGTTGGGCGGCATCAACGGAAGCAGTGGCATCAACGGAAGCACCAAGAGTAGGTTCTCCCGTCGACAAAACTTCTGTTGTAGCCGCCAAAGGGTCTTCAGATGCAGGAGGGCGGAAAAGCTGCCCATCTTCAACATACGCCAAGAAATGCATCCCGACAATAGTCATAGCTACCCTGGGGTTCAAAAAGGTGATCTGTTCAAGGGCGTTGCTAAAGCCTTCCTCGGCAGCATCACGAAGGGTCGCTTTCATAACAGCTAGTCGACCCTCGTAATCCTGGACGCAGGCCTCTTTGTCGGCCTTGACAGAATCGAGAGATGAAGTCAGCAGGGCCACCTTCTGATCGGCAGCTTCAAGGGAACCTTGAGACCTCGCCAAATCTACCCGCAGGGAGGCGGCAACAGCTTGGGACTTGAGTAATTCCTCCCTCAAAAGCTTAAGTTCTGCCGCTAACTGTGTTTGAAGGGAAGCAAGTTGAGCCTCAAGGGAAACGACTTCTTCACAGGCCTTATTCTTTTCCCCCAAGGCTCTGTCCTTTTCCTCCAAAGCTCTATCCTTCTCCTCCACCGCAACTCCGTACCTGCG
>PYAF01002214.1:2252-17766 GCA_007407185.1 Glycine tomentella | reverse complement strand
TCAAACTTGCATTTCATGACATTTATGTGTGTGAAAATGACTTGTTTATATTCTGTATAATTGTTTACGTATATTTATTATTTGGACTGTTGATATTTAAATTTTGTTTATCATGACTGACCCTATTTCGTGTCTGGTGGTTGACACCTGTGATGACCCCAAATTGTTTGGGCGAGCAGAAAAGCAGTGATATGGATGCCGTACGAGAAGATAGGATGAAGATTGTGTGATGTTTGTCTGCTTTTGACACTCTATGCTTTGTGATGTACTATGGACTGTTTATATATGGGACTCTGGATATGTAATAATGCATGGACTGTATGGTATATGTGCACGTAATGGACTAAGTGATTTAAATAACGCGTCAACTCTTATAATTTTTAAACTCGTTTTTGACAACGGAATTTTCATTTGAACCTTCATTTCTAAAATTGTTTTTAAAGTTAACCAAGAATGGTTTGAACTTTCATTCTTCAAGTTTTTCGAAAAAAAAAAAAATCCGTAGCAAATAAAATAAATACGAAATAAAAAGCGAAGTAGAAGCGGTCGTTTCAGCAATGAGTTTAGGTGGCAATTATTATGGGCTTGTTATTGTGGATGATTACTCTAGATTCACTTGGACTCTGTTTTTGAAATCCAAAAGTGATGCTTTCCTTGCATTTAGAAAAATGGCTAAACTTGCACAAAATGAGAAAGGTAGAAAAATTATCTCAATAAGAAGTGATCATGGTGGTGAATTCCAAAATGAACATTTTGAAAAATTCTGTGAAGAAAATGGAATTAACCATAATTTTTCAGCCCCAAGAACACATTAACAAAATGGTGTTGTGGAGAGGAAAAACAGATCTCTTGAAGAAGGAGCTAGAACTCTTCTTAATGAGACAAGTTTGCCAAAATATTTTTGGGCTGATGCTGTAAGTACAATATGCTATACTTTGAATAGATTACTCATAAGACCTATTTTAAAGAAAGCGCCTTATGAGCTATACAAAGGTAGAAAACCCAACATTTCTCACTTGAGAGTTTTTGGCTGCAAGTGTATTGAACAATGGGAAAGAATCACTTGGAAAATTTGTTTCTAAGGATGATGAAGCAATTTTCCTTGGATATTCATTACATAGTAAAGCTTATAGAGTATTCAATAAAAGAACAATGTGCATAGAAGAATCTATACATGTAATTTGTGATGAGTCTAATCCTTCTAAAGAGGAAAAGAAGTGTGATGTAGATGCAGGCCCAATGGAAGAATTTATTCAGCTAAATGATTCCTTAAATAAAGAAGAAGAAGAACCAAGTGCTGAAGTAAAACCATCAACCCCTGTTCAAGAGCCTAAAGATTGGAGAACAACAAGAGACCTATCACTTGACAACATCATAGGTGAAGTTTCAAAGGGAGTATCTACTAGATCTTCATTAAGAAACCTATGTTGTAATTTGGCTTTTGTTTCTCAAATTGAACCTAAGAACATTGATCAAGCCTTGAATGATGAACATTGGATGATTGCCATACATGATGAACTAAATCATTTTAAGAGAAATGAAGTTTGAGAACTTGTTCCTAGACCATCTTCTCTCAAACCTATTAGTAAAAAATGGGTTTTTAGAAACAAACTTGATGAAAGTGGAATCATAGTCAGAAATAAAGCTAGATTGGTTGCTAAAGGTTACAACCAAGAACAAGGCATAGACTATGAAGAAACTTATGCTCTAGTTGCAAGATTGGAAGCAATCAGGTTATTGCTTGCTTATGCATGTTTAATGAACTTCAAACTCTTCCAAATGGATGTTAAAAGTGTCTTTTTAAATGGATACATTGAGGAGGATATATATGTTGAACAACCTTCTGGTTTTACTGATTTTAAGCATCCTAACTATGTTTTTAAACTCAAAAAGGCCCTTTATGGTTTGAAGCATGCTCCCAGCTCATGGTATGAAAGACTAAGCAAGTTTTTGCTTGAACAATCTTTCACAAGGTTACATGTTGACAAAACCTTATTCATCAAAAGGCATGAAAATGATATCTTATTGGTTCAAGTTTATGTTGATGATATAATTTTTGGTTCAACTAATCATTTGCTATGTAAGAAATTTTCCTCAACTATGCAAAAAGAATTTGAAATATCAATGATGGGAGAATTAACATTCTTTCTTGGACTTCAAGTGAAGCAAATGAAGAATGGGACATTTCTCAATCAATCCAAATATTGCCTTGAAGTAATTAAGAAATTTAAAATGGAGAAAAGCGAAGATGCTGCAACTCCAATGGCAACATCAACATATCTAGATTCAGATGAAAATGGAAAGAAGGTTGATGAGTCAAAATTCAAAGGAATGATTGGATCCTTATTATATTTGACAGCTAGTAGACCTGATATAATGCTAAGTGTTTGCTTGTGTGCAAAATATCAAGCAAATCCAAAAGAGTCTCATTTAACAGCGGTCAAAAGGATCATCAAATATCTCAAAGCTACACCAAAAGTTGGCCTTTGGTATCCCAAAGGTGCTTCAATTAATATTATTGGATATTCTAATTCTGACTTTGCAGGTTGCAAGTTAGATAGAAAAAGTACAAGTGGCACTTGTCATCTACTTGGTAGTTCTTTAATCTCATGGCATTGCAAGAAACAATCTTGTGTTGCTTTGTCAACTGTTGAAGCTGAATATATCTCAGCTGGAAGTTGCTGTGCACAAAGTCTATGGCTGAAGCAACAAATGCAAGATTTTGGAGTTGAATTGAAGGAAATACCTTTGCTATGTGACAACACAAGTGCTATTAACATATTAAAGAATCCAATAATGCATTCAAGGACCAAGTATATTGAGATAAGGCATCATTTCCTCAGATATCATGTTCAAAAAGGTAATATCAAAATTGATTTCATTGATACTCATAGCCAACTAGTTGATATATTTACTAAACCATTGGCTAGAGATAGATTTTATGCACTTAGAAACATGCTAGGTATTCTTGATGAATCCAATATAAGCTAGCCTGTTTTAAGTGTGCCTTTCCATGCAAACTAAACTTCATAGCTGCCTTCATCACTAAAATGATCTATGCTGTGCAAAATTCGTATTGATTTGCAAAATGCTCTATTTTATGATAAAATCATTGTAATAATCGACTACACTTTGGGTTAATCGATTAAAATCATTAAAATCTCATTGATTATGAAATTTGTGCTTCAGTAATCGATTACAGAAATCTCGTAATCGATTATTCTTTGTTTTGAAAATCTGAAGCCTCCTGGAGTAATCGATTACGTAACGGGATAATCAATTACGATAAGCAAAATATGTTTTTCAGTGTAATAGTTTTACTGGAGTAATCAATTACGACCAATTGGTAATCAATTACATGTGTGCTTAAAATTTTAAAAACTTCTGGAGTAATCGATTACCAGTCGGGATAATCGATTACAAAAGCTCTGATATCTGATTAAAATCTCAAAATGATGATATAATCGATTACATTAACAAATAATCGATTACTAGTCATCTTCAACCTTTGAATGACGTGTGAAATAATCGATTACCATACGGGATAATCGATTACCACATGTAATTTTTTTGTTCTGAATGTTCAAATAATCGATTATTATTACCATTTAATCGATTATTTAGTCTGTTGGTGTATTTTCTGACAGTTTTTCTCTGGAAATGTAACTGCCCAACCAAATCTAAATCAAATCAAAAGTCACTGAAGTGCCTTAACTGCCTCCAACAGCTATATTTTCAAAAAATAAGAACGTTAAGAGCATCCATCTAGCCTATAAATATGTGCCTTGCATCATTGAAAAGCCTTGCATCTTAATCTTTTCTCTCTGCTATATTTCTAAGTTTTGTTGTGTATCTGTGTCTAAACCTCCTCTTAAAATGTCAAATCCCACACCAAAACGTGCTAGATCTTCAAAGAGAAAGGTTGGAGAATCATCATCCAATCCTCCTCCTCCTCAACCCCAAAATAGGTTAGACTTGTGGTTTTCCAATGAGTCTGAAAAAATAAACTACTTGTAATTCTTTGCCACTAAACCAGTGTGCACACCCAAATATCTTGACTTAGATTGGTGGATTTCAATTCCCTGCATTCCTAGAAACCCAAGGCTTAGAAGATTCCTTGAAATGAAGGCTACTTTCTACCCAGAATTGGTTAAGGTGTTTTTATGCCTGTGCTAAGGGTTCCATGCATGGGAACATGGTTTCTAAAGTCAAGAGTGTTACTATGGAAATCACCCATGAAGTCTAGGAATCTGTTGCTGGGGTGATATGTTAGGGTGCTAGGAAGTTTGATGAAGACCCTGAGGGATACAACAAATTAGATACCTATAGGGAGATGCTTCATGACCCACATATGAAACGTAGGAATAGATTAGGTACTAGTCCTATGAATCCTGAGGATAGGTTACTCCATTACATCATAACCTATGTCCTGGCTCCAAGGGCTACTGACCATGCCCAAGCCACAGATGATGACTTGCAATTGGTGTATGGTCTAAAGAATTCTATTCCCATGAATTGGGTTCTTATATTTGAGGAAACCATGCTTAAGTCTAACAGACTTGTCAACTATCTTTTCCTTATCCTGTCTTGGTATCTAGGTTCATTGATCACTTCAACATTGATGTGACTGATGAGGTTGTGGACCATACCAATTCTAGCAACAACCTCATAAAAGAAAAAAATCTTACAAAGCTGGGGATGTAGAAGACACCTCAAGGCTGGGTGATGGCAGGCCAACCATAAGAACCTCCTCCTCCACCTGCTGATGCTGACCTTCAAGTGGAAGAATCTGAAGATGAAGAAAGGGATCAAACTCAGCCTTTATACTCACAGTTTGAATCTCTGATGCTGCAGAAGATGGATGGGCTTCTTCAGATGGATCATGATTTTAGGACTGAGACTAGTGTCTCTTTGAATGAAATAAAGGTAGGCTAGACATTATAGAGGCTACTCTTAAGACTGATGATTCTACCTCTTTTTAAATGGCCTTTGTTTATTTAAATTTATGCACTCTGTTTTTTTTATGACTGTAAATGTTTAAATTGAAAGGTAGGGCCTTGAAGCCCGAAGGCATGTGAGAAAAACAAAATTTTTCAAGCGGAAACACACATACCACACAAGAATCATTCTTTAGGACATAGATGTTACCTTGTTTATATTCGAAATTTGATGATCAAGGATAGGCTTGAAGATACAAGCCCTCTAATGTTGATCCACACCACTTCTTATCAAGACTTAAGAACACTTCTTGAAGGCTACCAACAAACACCAAAGGAGGCAGGCTAGGCACACCAATGGAGAGGAAGAAGGTTAGGTTTTAAAGTGTTTTTTCTTATTTAAGAGGCTCACCAATAGATGATATTAGTGGCTGAATTTTCAGCCAAAACTCACACAATGGGACACGTGAAAATAGAGGAAAGTAGATACGATTTTTCCTCTAAAAACTATTAGAGAACTATGACCACAATAGCACACTTTATAGAAGAGTTTGAGTTTGATTTTTTTAACCAAAAATTCTGATCATGAAGCATGCCACACGTGAAGAAACGATAGAGTTGTTGCATTTCAAAAATTGCCAACAACCTCCTATCTTATCCTCCTAAGACCAAGTCAATTACTTGGGATTTATTTTTGCCAAATGATAATCATATATCAGCCATATGTAAGCCCATAATCAGCACTCAAACTTCTTCCTAAAATCTAGGACATGATCATGATAAGATGCTAGTTGAATTCAAATTCAAATCTAGCTCTTATCTTCTCCTTTTGATATGAAACTAACTAATATAGTTAATTTATGTTTAAATTCAAAATTTAAATTATCAAATTTAAATATTAGATAATTAATTTAACTATTTAAATTAATTAATAATGTCTTGGACTATCCAAGCCCATTAACTCCATTCATGCGCCCTTCTCTCTTTAAGATAAGTATCCAAACTCTTTCTTGGGCCAACAACTATTATTAGGCCCAAAACCTTTAATACTATAATGTCATGACAATAAAGTGTTAGTGTGTGACCCATTAGGTCCAACATAGCTACTGACATAAATGAGTTTGGGCCCAACAAGGCCACTACTCATTTAATGACAACACAGAGCACTAGCAATGCTTTGTTGCCCCAAAACTATTTAGGTAAATGACAAGATCATCCTATTAAATCTATTTGGTTTTCGTATGTATTTCCTTTCGTCTCAGTTACCTTCCCATAAAACCTAAGGTAAAGAAACATATCAGCCTTTGCGGTCTAGGGTAAGCTTTAATATGAAATAGCGAGTCTCCAATTTTACTGACTCTAAAGGCAAATCATCTCATGATTCCTTTTACTATGCATAGATTCCTGAGTCCCATAAATGTCATCCCGATTTCTCCAGTTTACATATAACTTAATCTCTCAGAGATTTGACGAATTCATTCAGCTAGTCACCCTAGACTCGTGTTCTTTCAGGACATGCCCAAAGGTATACCTATGTGTCTCCATGTTTCAGGCAGACGAGGTATACAATCAAAGCATGTCTTCTAGAACACAGTCTAGGTGAAAACTTCTAGTCTAAGGAAAGACACACCCAAATAATAAGAGACTACTCTAATGATACTATCTGTGAGATTTTTTCATAGAGTCTCTTTGTCTGTTCAGTGCGAGCTATACCCTTATAGGTCCACTCATGACTTTAGCTAAGACATCTCCATGTCTGTAGCTCATGAGGTCTTTACCTTGTATCTGCATACAAATAGTTAAGCCGTGCTAGTCTTACCCGAAGTCACTGATCCCCATTCTCAGTGTGTCTAGACTAGGAACTTAAAATTTAGGAGTAGACATCTGGTATCCTTGAATCCTCATGATCGTAATCCCATCACTGATACTCAAGAGATACCTATTCTATTCCAAGGGTTTTATCCAGTTACTCATATATTAATAATGATATCGAGACAGAATATGAAACAATATAAAGAGCGCTTATAATTTATTTATGACAATATAAAAAGTATATGTACGTCCTAATCTAATGAAAAGATTATCTCTAGGACATCCATATACTAACATAAATTTCACTCTGTAATGGCTTCCCAAGGCATCTATAAAACTTCCATTCTGCTTCTATTTCAATTATCCGTTGTGCTCTTTATGTTTTTGACTTAAACAAGCCAAATAGGGGGAGAAATGATTGATTTTTGATATACTCTACTTTATACTCTGTTCATCCCTATTTTTTGTTCAAAATTTGGCCCAAAATCTGACTTGAATGGATTATGGAATTTAGGGGGAGCTAACTATCTAAAATGAATTAATTATACCTAGAATACTTGTAAATGATATTTAAATGGAATCAGATGCTTTAACACTTGTTCTTTGGAAAGAAAGTGTGAATTTTCAGGTCCAAAATATTCAAAGTCTTCCATGGTTAATTACTTTTAAAAAAGCTTCAAGTTCAATAATTGGTCAATCAAGAATTTGACATGTTTAAAGCCAAAAAGGGGGAGATTGTTGGATACAGGGGGAGCTTCATGAAGATTGGAAGTCTTTTGATAAAATATGAGTTTTATGCTTTCAACATGCTTGAAGACTTGGAATTTTATGTAAAAGGAAAAGTTATCTGATTGATTCATGCATTCATGCATTCATTTATTCATTCATTGATTCAACTAAGTGTTTTTCATGAAAATCAAACAAAGCTTTTAACATTTAACTAAGGTTTAAATTTGATACACAAGTTTTTGGAAAAATTGTTTTTATACTGATGTAATCGATTACATTAAAGGTATAATCGATTATTTTGTTCCTTGTTCATTCTGGAAAAGCTTCCAAGAACAATGTAATCGATTACCAATCGGAATAATCGATTATTTGACCTTTGCTTTCATATAAACTGCTTTGTTGAACACTTTAATCGATTACCAATAGGTAGTAATCGATTACAAAGCTTTACATTGCTATACATGATTTTAAGACTCTCTGGAAGAATCGATTACCAATAGGTAATAATCGATTACACAGGCTTAACTGAAAAACCTGTCTTCCTGTCTTAATCGATTAACAAATGTTGTAATTGATTACATAGCTCATTCTGTTTTATAAAGCTTCCTGATTTAATCGATTACCAAATAATCTTAATCGATTACATAGTGTATTTGATAATTTGAAGCTTGCTGTCTTAATTGATTACAACACGGAATAATCGATTATTTTGCTCGTTGCTCATGTCCAGAATCTTGTAGAACACTTTAATCGATTACAAGGTTATTTTAATCGATTACATGAGCATTTTAATTGATTATTAGAAACTGACAGTTACAAAAGTTTGTTATAAATAAACCAAAGCTCAGCTGGTTTTGCCACTTGTTCAATTCGTATTTTGAGTATACACAAGCTTTCTAAACACGTTCAAAGTGATTTTTTGAGTTTTATGAGTTCTTGCATCAACTAAAACACTCATGGGTTTTTGAGTGATTCTTTAAAGCAAAAAGTTTCTTTTAAAGGTTAAGGAAGAAGAATGTTTTGAGTTTGTTTTTTGTCTTTCAACCTGAATTGCTCATTCATCTGCATGTCATTCACTGGATCATCAGGTTGTTTCTTTCCTTAACTCATTGATTGTAATTTTGTCTACAAATTTGTTGAGATTGGCTATTGTAATAGGATTCTTATAGCTTGGGACTAGAGAAGGGTTCTCTAGCATAAAGATTAGAGTATTGTTCTTTGAATCTTTCTCCTTTGAAGTCTAATAGGGTTTTAGATTTCTGTTCTTTATCTTGGGTTGATAAAGGGGAGGTTGTTGTAAAAGCTTGTAAGAATATTTTATAATAGTGGAACTCTAATTCAGTGTGAATTAGAAGAAACTGGATGAAGCTTCAGGTTTTGAATTGAACCAGTATAAATTGCTTGTGTTCTTATTTCTATATCTCTATTCTCATATTATCCATTGATCTTTAATTCTTTGAATTATATTCATTGTTCAACAAGTTCTATTTTGATCTATTGAATTCTTGGGCTGAGCTATTTGATTGAGTAAAAGGTTTTTTGGTTTTGAAAGTGATAAAGATCCTGAAACTCTGATTTGAATTTGTTTTTAAAATACCAAGGTTCAACCAATTCACCCTCCCTCTTGGTTGTTGTGAAGTATTCCTATTATTTCATTTACAACTTTGTGGAACATTACCCATACGTATTTTCTGAGCCTAAACAATCTTGTGAGCATTCTAAAGTGATTTCTAAGGGTTTAATTGTGTCTTGCTCCATTGTGCTTTGATCATGTGTGTTTGACTCATTCTTGGAGCTTGAAACCATTTCAAGATTAAGGAAAGTTGTGCTTATTGATTTGTAATCATTCAACCTGATCTAGTAACTTCATTTTGCATTGCATACATTGGATCATCAGGTTGTTTCTCTCCTTAATCTGATTATAATTTTCATTTTGAATTTTCTTTGTAATTTGACTATTGTAATTGGTTCTTGCTTGAAACTAGAGAAGGGGTTCTCTAGGTGGAAGAACTGAGTAGTGTTCTCAGGTTCTTGTCTCTTAGAATCTAATAGGATTTTAGATTTCTGTACTTTATCTAGGGTTGATAAAGGGAGACATTGTAATTGATTGTAAGAATAGAAAATTATAATAGTGGAACTCTAACCTAGTGTTGGTCGGAAGAAAACTGGATGTAGCTTCTAGTGTTGAAGTGAACCAGTATAAATCTGATTGTGTCTTGCTTCTTTATCCCTTAACTCATTATATTCATTGTGTTTTTGATTAAATTGCTTGACCAACAAAGTCAGTTTTGATCCGTTGAATTCCTTGGGGCTGAGCTACTTGATTGAATAAGGTTTTTTGGTTTTGAATAGTGATAAAGATCCTAGGAACTCTGATTTTGATTAAATAAATTTTTAATTTACCAAGATTTAACCAATTCACCCCCTTCGCGGTTAAGTGTGAGATATTCATATTCTTTACAGAAGGAAGAAATCTCTAGCATACTATGGGCCTACAAATATTCATCCCAAACAACAACCAAGGAGACTCCCTTTCATCTTACATATGGCATGAATTCCATGATCCTAGTAAACATCGGGGAACCCTTGACAAAGAAGATACTTTTTAGACTCAGCAGAACAAGGAAAACATGAGGAGATAACTTGATATGATAGAAGAAGTCCAAAAGATGGCAAGGATCAAGGAAGAAGCTACCAAGCTCTGTGCCTTAAGAAGATACAACACCAAAGTCTGGCCTCCTGCCTTTCAGTCTAGTGACCTAGTATGGCAAGTCCGAGGAGAGGAGTGGAAAATCCCACGAGCTGGAACGTTGGGACCTAATTGGGAAGCCCATTCAAGGTCGTGGCGAGCCTGGACAATGCACCATACAGACTTCAAGAACTAGATGAAAAAGCAATCTCTAGAACTTGGAATGCCACCCATCTAAAATTTTATTTCAGTTGATCTACAATAAGATTAGGTGCTATACTCTTTTTCCTAACCAAGTCTTTTGTCCCAAAACAGAAAAATCAAGGTTTTTTCTTGAGAGGTTTTAACGAGGCACACCTGAGGAACTGATGTAATGTCTAAACCCATTAGACATTAAGTTTCCCAAATCTACCTTGCAATGAAACTCACTCTTCCAGCAAACTTCAAGAACACACAAGCTATCAGCACTTCTTGTGAAATGGGGTTGTTTAGAAGCTTTTAATTGCAGAAATGGAAGACGGAAGAAAGGTTAGGGATGAAGGTGGAAGACACCTTGGAGAAGCTCTCCAATAAGTCTAGGAAGAATCACCACAATAGCATTGGGAAGCCATTAATAAGACTCAAGAAGTTCTTGAACACGAACAACAGGAGAGAAACTCTCACACAAATTTCAAATTTGTATTAATGAACCAAAGTTAGTTACAATCAGTTTTGGACCAACTTATATAGGCCACGAAATTACATATCAAATGCCATTAAATGTAAGGAAAATGCAAATTGAAATGAAACCCAAATGAAGCTTTAAGTGCAAGCTTTTCCTAAAGTGACTTTTGGCTATCCAACACACACAGGTGCAGTTCTATGTTGAAGTAATCGATTAATTCGTCCTTGTAATCAATTAAAACAGAGTCTTTACACACTCTAATGCTTATGTAATTGATTACAGATGTTTGACAATTGATAAAAATAGACAACAACTATTTTACAAAATTGCCTTGGTAATCGATTACAAATAGCTGGTAATTAATTATCACAGACTGTTTTGTGTCTTTTCCAAGCTGGTGTGCTTCTTCATGCTTGTCCAAGTTGGCTTGGGTGTGGTCTTGAAGTGCTTGAGTCCTAGCTCTTGTCATTGGTCCTTTAAAGCTTACCAAAGGAAGTTCTTCAAACTTTCCTTTTTGGTCTTTAGCTTGCAATGGACCTCCATCAGGAACGGACATAATTTGTACTCAAATGATTGATATAAATAAAACCCCCTCTCCCTCAGTCTAATTATTCCTATGTATATAATACATTGATGAATGCCATAATCTCCAAAGGCTTGTCAAACCTAAGGTATGCCCTTGGTGAGTCTCACCACATCTAGGATGAAGCGTTCCTGGTCGAATCTCCAAAGGCTCGTCAAACCCAAGTCCCACCCTTGGTGGTCTCACCACACCTAGGACTAACGCGTTCCAGGTCGAATCTCTTAAGGCTCATCAAACCTAAGGTCTGTCCTTGGTGAGTCTCACCACACCCAGGACGAACTCATTCTTGGTCAAATCTCCGAAGACTTGTCAAACCCAAGGTCCACTGTTGGTGAGTCTCGCCACACCCAGGACGAATGTGTTCCTGGTCGAATCTCCAAAGGCTCATCAAATCCAAGGTCTGCCCTTGGTGAGTCTCGCCACATCCAGGACAAACACGTTCCTTGTTGAATCTCCAAAGGCTTGACAAACTCAAGGTTCGTTCTTAGGGAGCCTCCCCACCCCTAATATTCGTCCTTAATGGATATTCTAAAGACCGAGGCACACTCTTGGTAAATTTCTTCACTTAGAACCAATACAAGCCATTGGCAATACAAGACAAACGTATAACTAAAAGACTGACTCACCCTTGGTTAGCTCCAATAAATCCAAGTTAGTTTCATACCTAAAGAGTCTGACCAGTAAACCTAAACCAAGCCAGAACTAATCGAAATTCAAAGGATCACACTCGTCATTCCACAACGGGGCCAAACCCAAGTTTGGTAGAAGCCCAAACTAGCAATATGCGTAAGCTAAACAAATTCATGATTCAACATTCAGGAAAAGTTAACACAAGGAGGAAAATAGAAATGCATTAAAAGGAAAACATTGTCAAGATTACAAGGCCGACACGACCACAAAAGCAATATAACAAGCAACCAAAAGAAACATGACCCAAGCATTGGCCCCATTATCCTCCTCTCCCCAATCAGATTATTGCATAGCAGTAATCTCATCATCATCAAGAAGTTGCCCATCCTTCACATCTTTGAATGGTTCAAACAGGTTCAGATTGAGACCCTTAGTGAAGAGTCATCCCTTCCTGACAGTCTTGAAGAACCCTTTCTCATGCTGCTCCATTGCTATTTCTTAAACACGATAAGCTCATCCTCAAGCTCCTTGTTCACCTCCTTATCCCTCGCCACATCAAGTGTAATGCCTCAACTTACAATTTGTTTTTATTGATTTTTAAATGAATTTTTTTTTTATTTGCTTAAAATACCAAACCACAAATTTCCATTACTGAGTAATATTTATAATTCTAAAGTAACATATAATAAGAGTACAAAAGATTTTTCCTCACTGATTGATATTTATAAATCTGATGTACAATAAAATACAGACTGGTATAAATTCCATTACATAGTACAAACAACTAAAACACTCTGTAACAAAGAAATACATCTTCAAACATAATCTCTTCAAAATATTACATCTTCAAACAAAATTCTCTTCTTGTAGACAGCTAATAGTCTCTCTTTACTGTTCATCTGCTCGTCCGAATAAAATCGAGGTCATAGCAGGTGTCAACCACAGACACAAAGTACAGGGTAAGTTTATGATAAACATAGTTTAAGCAACAGAATATATTCATTATACAGGTATTCATAACAACATCCTCAAAGATGCATGATTCTCTTAGACTCTTATCATGATGCATGATTCTCTTAAACTCTTTCAATATTTGGTACCAATTGTCAAGATAGTCCCATCCCTGTGGCACAGAACTTATCCGACCAGTCAGGGTCTCCCGGTGTTGCACAAGTTCTCACCCACACTTCATGTGATCATCATGGGTGGTGTGATTCCCCACCGCAAGAGTCACCCTCCAGCTCAAACACCTTTTGTCTGAACGCACGGACTCAGTTCCTGTAGCTATCTGACACACCTCCTCTTTGAGGCAACTCTTATATACACCTCCACTTTGAGGCAACTCTTATGAGACACATCAACATGTAGTATCAATTGTCAAGATAGTCCCATCTTAGTGGTACAGAACTTATCCGACCAGTCAGGGTACCCCAGTGTTTTCTAGGTTCTCACTCACACTTCATGTGATGTGATTTGGTACTACAAGAGTCACCCCTAGCTCAGACTTCTCTTATCTGAACGCACGGCCTTAGTTCTTGTACCTATCTGACACACCTCCTCTCTGAGGCAACTCTTATGATACACATGAGATGGTTTCACTTATGCATGACTCATTCATTTTATCAACTTATATGTATTTTCCACATCAATCTCCAATCATTGTCTCACATAATTTACTCAAAGATTCAATATAAATCAAGTACAAAACTCAGTTTGTTACTCATTGATGTGTTGCAAACACATCTTAGTTATTAGGCTAGTTTAGGTTATAATTTAGTTAAATAATTAGGAAAATAGATTATAATTAGTTAAAATTATCATATTATTGTTTTTAATCCCAATTCGATATCAATTTGCATTTCAGGATAAGAAAGAGGAAGTTTAAGGCAAAAAGGGAAGCAAATCAAGGTTTCAAGTCCCGCGCGGATCACGCGGGAACTCGCGCGGGTCGCGCCATATGAAGAACAGAAGGCCTCATTCTCGAAGGTTCCACGCGATCAGCGTGGTAGTTCACGCAATTAGCGTGAAAAGGCCGGAAGCATAGCGCCATTAGCGCCACTTCCACGCGACCAGCACCACAAATTCAGCATTCAAGCCTTTTTCTCTCGAACACTCCACGCGGTTAGCGTGGAGTACCGCGCCATCAGCGCCATGCTTTCGAAGACTCCGCGCGGATCACGCCGTGAAGATTTTATTTCCTGATTTAAATTATCTGTTTCGAATTTTTAAACAGAATTAGGCTTTGTTACTATAATTAAATGATTCTATAAATATTAAGCCTCTGAACTGAGTTTAGGAGCCAGCTACATCCATTACATATCATATTTTATCATTCTAAACCTCTGGAATTCAAGAATCAAGGCTAGGGTTTCTGCATAACTATGAATTATTCTACTGCTTTGATGTTCTTGAGGCCTATGGCAGGCTAAAACTCGTATTGTGGGAAGGCCATGAACTGATGAGAACTCCTCTGTAATTCAACTGGTATTGAATACATATGTTTTAATTGTTTTATTCTTTTCTATTCTTCTTTTCTATTCTTATTTGGAACTGATCACTTCAATTAAGTACCTAGGGTTAGGATTCGCAGTGGGAACGTTGGGGTTCTAATTTCTGACCTGTTAAGAATAACATTTGTTCATCACCTAGGAATAGGGATGCGTAAGTGCAGAATTTTATATTATGATCTTTTAATTGCTTAAACTGATAGATTTCACTAAGGAATTAGGTTTTCGATTCAGGTTAAAGGGTTAATTCACTAAGGGATTAGGGATTAACTAATCTAGGAAAGGCTTATTCTCTGAACCATCATAACAGGAACCCATATGATATATTCTTTAAATGCTTAGTTTGACAGAATCGCTAAGGGCTTAGGGTTCTCGATCGAATTAAAGGGCTGAATCGCTAGTTATCTAGGGTTTACGAATTTAGGAGAGATTTATCATGTGTGCATGTTAAATTAACAAACCAGTCAAGTGAAAGAGGAGGAATCAGAGGGGATTGTGCTTGACTACAATTAATTTTTCATTGGTAATCTTTCAACTCAATTTATTGCATTTCATTAATTTCTGTCTTTGCATTCAAACAACCAATCCAAACAACAACATTTCTCTGCGTAATTTCCTATTTTTACTTTCAATCACATTCATTAGTATTGCTGTGAAATCACCCCAATCCCTGTGGAGAACGATACTCACTTACCTAATCTTTATTACTTAAAACGATCGGTGCACTTGCCATAGTGTGCGGAATTTGCAACAAGTTTTTGGCACCGTTGCCGGGGATTGGTAAACGGATTTTTACAGTAATTTTTAATCTTTGTGATTGAACTTTTTGTTACTAATCGCTTCTCTGAGTTTTATGCGAGGTTTGGTCAATTCTGAGGATTTACAGTTCGACCCTGAAATTGAAAGAACCGTCCGAAGGAGACTAGCCAGACAAAGAAGAAGAGAAGTTGAAAACTTTGACTT
>PYAF01002213.1:71248-81601 GCA_007407185.1 Glycine tomentella | reverse complement strand
ATGTACTTATTACTTATAAATTTATATTATGTTATGAGTTATGAATTTATTGAGTTTTATGCATATTGAATATAGATTATATATTGGAATTATAGGTATTGACGTAGGTAGGATCTACGATTCGATCTTACGATCCTCGATTTACGATCTTTCATCCCCCCTCCCGATCCTAAGTAAAATCTCGATTTTAACAACCTTGTTGGTTAACATACTTAGATTAGCCGAAGCTCAGAAGAAATCTGCCGATTCTGCTGCAAATATGCTGCTGCATCCAACAAGCTCAAATCCGGCAGTGGGAACAGACTCAACAGCGAATATTGGTTCATCAATGGCCACTGGTCTTCTTCAAAGTTCTGTTGGAATGCTTCCAGTTTCATCGCAATCAACTTCCATGGTAAAATGCTTGTTTGTCTTAATTATACCTACTGAAGTCAATTTTTTAATATTCACTTGTGGCTATGGTCTTAATATCCAATTATCTATTTCTTTCTTCTAAAAATTGAATTGAAAATTTTAAAATCTCGATCCTTGATTATGAATGAATTTAGTTGTGGAATTTGAAAGTCACAATTTAGTGTTATGAAAATCCCGTCAAGCTAACTGTAGTTTACATTTTTGCATGTGGTTGGCACAATCAGGCACAAACCCTACAAGATGATTCCGGAAAGATTCGCATGAAACCCCGTGATCCACGGCGCATTCTCCACACTAATAATACTATCCAGAAGAGTGGGAACTTGGGGAATGAGCAATTCAAAGCCATTGTATCCCCTGTGTCGTCTAACAACCAGGGAACTGGGGACATTGTCAATTCCCAGAAGCTTGAGGGTAGGGTGGATAGTAAATTAGTGCCTACTCAATCAAGTGCACAACCTGATATTGCTCGACAATTCAGCCGGAATCTGAAAAACATTGCTGATATTATGTCTGTTTCCCAAGAATCATCAACTCACACTCCTGTTTCTCAAAATTTTTCTTCAGCATCTGTTCCCCTTACTTCAGATAGAGGGGAACAAAAATCCGTTGTGTCAAACTCTCAGAACCTGCAGGCTGACACGGCATCTGTTCATGAATCAGCTGCATCAGTTACCTCTCGATCCCAGAGTACATGGGGAGATGTTGAGCATCTTTTTGAAGGTTATGATGAGCAGCAGAAGGCTGCTATACAGAGAGAGAGGGAAAGGAGGATCGAAGAACAGAATAAAATGTTTGCTGCTCGGAAATTGTGCCTTGTATTGGACCTAGACCACACGCTACTTAATTCTGCCAAGGTAATTTGCGTGGAATGGGTTCTCCTTTGGATGAAAGTTTGCGTTATTGCATGTTAACATTTTCTCTTTCAGTTTGTGGAAGTTGATCCTGTGCATGATGAGATATTGAGAAAGAAAGAAGAGCAGGACCGTGAGAAACCTCACAGACATCTTTTTCGTTTTCCTCATATGGGAATGTGGACTAAACTCAGACCAGGAATCTGGAACTTCTTGGAGAAGGTAATAATATGGATTCTTTTATATGCTTTAGGCATGACATTGCGCAATGGCTTAATTTTTAAATAAAGAATTCACTTCTTTCCCAAATGCTTTATAGGCTAGTAAGCTCTATGAGCTGCATCTTTACACTATGGGAAACAAGCTATATGCTACAGAAATGGCAAAGGTGCTTGATCCAAAGGGAGTTTTGTTTGCTGGAAGAGTTATCTCTAGAGGTGATGATACTGATTCAGTTGATGGTGAGGAGAGGGTTCCCAAAAGCAAAGATTTGGAAGGCGTTTTGGGTATGGAATCATCTGTTGTAATTATAGATGATTCTGTGAGGGTCTGGCCTCATAACAAACTGAACCTGATAGTGGTGGAAAGGTTCGTGTAACATGGGGTTTCAAACTCTTGCAATTCTATCGAGCATATTAATCATTGCTATATTAAATTTTAAGACATTGCAGGTATACATACTTCCCCTGTAGTAGACGTCAGTTTGGACTGCCTGGCCCTTCCCTTCTCGAGATTGATCACGATGAGAGACCTGAAGCTGGAACTCTGGCATCCTCTTTGGCCGTGAGTTTATATTATTATTTTTGTCTTTAATTTGGGATGGCCTGTTCAGTTGAGAATTTCTTCTCTTCCTCTAGGTTATTGAGAAAATACACCAAATCTTTTTTGCTTCTCGATCCTTAGAAGAGGTGGATGTCAGAAATATACTTGCATCAGAGCAGAGAAAAATCTTAGCTGGTTGTCGCATAGTATTTAGCAGGGTATTTCCTGTTGGTGAAGCAAATCCTCACCTTCATCCATTGTGGCAGACAGCTGAACAATTTGGTGCTGTTTGCACCAACCAGATTGATGAACAGGTTACTCACGTAGTTGCAAATTCCCCTGGGACTGATAAGGTATGGTTTTATTTCCAAACTGTCAGCACGCTATGATAGTCTTGTCTGTCTGTGTCATGTAAAAAAATAGATTCCTGCATTGCTACAGGTCTTCATAATTGAGTAATTTAATGGGATAAAAGGGTAAAACCTATGTGATGAAATTTAGTGCAAATCAAACTATTCATGATTTAGTTTGATTTAAGGGCATGCTTGGATAAACTTTCTTGAAACATTTCTAGAAAAATAAAATAAGAAGAAAAAATGAAATAAGCTTCTTCATGAGTTAAAATTAGCTTATGTATAAGCTAATTTGTAGAAGCTCTTAACAATTTCTCTAAAAAATGATCTTTAACTTCTGAGAAGTTCATTTTTTTTTTCTTTTTTCCCCCCCTCCCATTTTCTTCTTTTAGAAGTGCTTTTGGATAAGTTTATCTAGAAAAATGGATATCCAGGTGATTCATCCAGCTGTTGCTCCCCTATGCTCATAACATGACAACTTAAATTCTTAACCGTCCATGGCATATTTACGGACGTCAATTAATAAAAGACCATTTTACTTTTATCAATTAGAAGGGAGCCCTTCCTTTTTCTCTGTTTTTTCTCCAACTTCTCTTCTTTGCTTATTCCCACCACGAACAAAATGCTGTAAAATCTTCATTACTATGGTAGTTGTGGCAGACTGTGTTCTTGTGCATTGAATTTGAAGCCTGACAAGTGCTACTTTTTCTCGAGCAGGTGAATTGGGCTCTTAACAACGGAAGATTTGTTGTCCATCCTGGCTGGTGAGTATCTCATAATTTACATTTTTGTTTGTCCTCTTTTTTTCTTCTTCTTCGATTTGACTTGTGCTGCTTCTTTCCCCCTTCCTTATAAAAACAGGGTGGAAGCATCAGCATTGCTGTATAGGAGGGCGAATGAGCAAGATTTTGCCATTAAACCTTAAAAAAAAACTGACCTAATTCTCTTTCATAAACTAAAATATGTTAAAACAAAAATCAAGAATCACATTGATTTTGGGGGTGTGAAACCATTAGATCAGAACTGGTCAGCAGAGATAGTTTTAATTCATGATGACTGTGTCCATTGGAGATGGTGATTGGGGAGTGTATGTAATTTTACCAAGATGACTGACCAGTTGTTGAGGAGTTAAATGGAGGACAGTGTGAGTGCTGCAGGGCATGACAGGGCTTGACAGAATTGGTTGACTGCTTTAGGGGCTAGGTGAGTGATATCGTGGGGGTGACTTTTGTGAGTAGCTCCCAGTAAATTTTGCTTGAGATGGTATTGGAATGAAATTTATTTATATTGCTGACATAGGAAAGTTAAAAGGCTTCAGCATTAGAGAAGGGTTAAAATGTGGAGGAACCCGGCCTGAGGGAGTTATTGACTGAGAACCGAAACTAATTTTTGGTTTGGGGGGGGGGGGGGGGAACAATTCATTTGTTAAAACTTGAGTCTAAGGAGGAGTGGGTGCTAGAACAGTCGAGTCAGTTTGGAAATTGATTCATGGCCCCGGCAAAATGAATTTCTGATAGACGAATTTGTATATCAATGCGTCACTGAAAAGCATTTGGGGGTTTTAAATTAATCACCATTCACTCTACTACCTCCCCCAAAACAATAAAGCTTGGCAGGGAGGGGGACAAGATAGAAAATGAAAGGAAGCATGTCTAACCATGTTTTATAGTCTAAACCTCTTGGTTACTTTTACCTTCAATTCATGCGGATTGCGTTGCTTTACAATTACAACAACCCAATTGGAAAATCTTGAGAATTTGTAAAAACGGCAAACTAATTCATGATGCCAGTTTTGGATATAAAGCCTTTGTAACCCAAATAGAAAAAGAAGAAAAAAGGATGTGCTCTATTAAATATCCAAGAATAATGGTAATGAGATTCTTGTGCACTACTGGAAAAGGACCACACCAATTATACCCTCGAGTTGTAGTCATGTCTTGCCTGTTCAATTTGGGCAACATTAATGAACCCTTGATGGCTGTCTGGTTCTCGTAGCTGGCATCTGTGTCATGCTCTAGCAGTGATTAGAATCCTATTGGTCGACGTTTTTTATAGAGAAAATCTGTCATTATTTCCCAATAAATTAAGTATCTCTATCAACTTCATTTTAATGACCAAAAGGTGTATTTTTAATCTGCAAAAAAGCTGTTTATTTTACATTTTTCTCGTTTTTTTAAAAAAACTGAATAACAGTATATCCCTATGTTTGAAGATGTGGAAGATTTTTTACGCAATAAACATTACATAATAGTGGGTCTTGTATGGAAAGTGCTAAACATTACAGTGCAAACTCATTACAAATAAACCTCATGTTTATCATTTGAAAATGCAAAACCATTGGTCCAGTTTGTTCTTTAACAATTCTTTCCCCCCAGCTCCATTATTTTCTGAAAATTTCAAGCTACTAAATCACATCAAATGTATTTAAGACAAATTATTAGATTTGTAATTTTGTATTGTTTAACTATTGAATCAAATTTAAATGTTTTATAAAAAGAAATGCAAAATATTACTAATGTTTATGTGGTAGTAAGGTGTTGCCGTGTTCTTTCTGTAGAAGTTGATGTCCGTGTTAAATTTGAGACTTGGACTGGACTAAATGGATGGTGGGTGAGACAGATAATGAAGTGTGTTTGAGAGTATGTTGTTAGAACTTCTCTATAATTTAATTTGCTTCACAATAGCCTATATTTAAATGGATTAGATTGGACTGACTCATTAGTTGGTCTTTTTTTTTTTTTTTTTTCGTTCACTTGGCAGGTTACAAGGTTGGTTCTTGTATTGAATAATAAATTATTAAAAATAAAAAAAATAAAAAATTGAAATAGTTGAATATTATAAACATTAATTAAAAAAAACTAAATGATATCTAAGACTAATGGAAAACATAACAAATAAAACAAAATTTTAAATGATAATTCATATTTTTAAGAATTAATAAAATGGAGCCAAACAACTAATTTATATTTTAAAGAAGTAATTGATCTGCAGGTTTGTTCGATAACTTGCAGATCTGAACCTGTATAACCCATGATTTAAATGGATCAATGTAAGTGTTGGGAGGGGAGGAATTTAAACCTGACGTATAGCCCATTGTTGTGACTGTGAGTAGTGAGTTGGGCAAGAAAGATAACACTCATGGGCAAGAAAGATAACACTCATCAAAGTCAAGCCAACTTATAAATACTGTTTCTATCTCCCCTCCCCTTCTTATTCATTCTCAGCTCACTCACATACTTAATAGAACATCGAACATCAGAGTCCTTTGTTTTGTAGATTTCTTCTCTTATTTTCCAGATGACGGACATCTGTATATTCGATGTAGGAGATCATGGAGCTCATCTTAATTATATCAATCCCGACATTAATGCGTTTTTTCAATTAATGAATTTTCTTAATATTATCTTAATTACTTAAATATGAAGTATTATGTGAAAAGAGAAATTGATTTCCATCAATTTTAAATAACTTGAATAATTTTAAAAAATGATTAGCTAGTCAGGACATAAAATTATTGTTGACTGCAAAGCAATTACACGCTCTTTGTGATATGGCACAGCATAGTTGTTGGCATCCATTAGACCATTACCATTAAAAATTTGCATGCAGCAACGTTATAAAACGTACAAGGAAATGAAGGAAAGAATATCGTGGAAGAGACGCGTTCAAGTACTTCTAATGTCAGTAGACAGTATATATTGATAATGTGGGACTGAGCAATATGCATGTAAAATAAAACTTGGAAAAAGATACACTGATGCCTTTGGAAATATTAGTTCTCTCCAATGAAATATGCCTCAAACAAGAACGGAGAACATATGCAGAACATGGGATGGGACTGTTACGGCCGTTGAATTGGTGGGGGATAATTAATATCTATTGTTATTGAGGAATTACTTAGGTAGTAACGAACTACCAAATGTCTATATATGATTCTGGCTAATTTATGTAACATAATTTTAAGTTTTTAATTTTATTAAAATTAAAAAGAATTAATAATGCTTTTATGTCATACAGATTAGTTGGAATCATAGTGGTACTAAACCATTTTATTATAATTTCTGATATTACATCTCTGCTTACTGCTTAATAAGCTATGGTGACCAAATTAAACGGTCTTGGGGCCGGGCTAAACTAGAGAGCTTCTTCTTCATATATTGCTTTCAAGTAGTGGATGATCAAGTAATTTGATATGATTATTATGAATAATAAAATTCTTTTTTTAGACACTTAATGCATTAATTATATATTTAAAATTTGAATTTAAAAGATTATTTTAAAGTAATGTGTTTTTGATATATGTACTAGGTGATGTGGATGCATGATCAAATGTTAATGAGTGTATATTTTTGTTGTTTCAATATTCAATTTTTGCTTTAGTCCAAGTTTAAGTTTTAATTGGATCCTTATCATCGCTAGTTTATTTATCCATTAATTTAGTGTTGAAAATGAAAATACAAACAGCATGGCTAATTTGTCAAACCATTTTGCTTCTATGTGTATGCCCATTGCATGGCAATAGGCCAAAAAGAAGGATAGAAAGATAGAATGTAAATCAGATGAGAGGCATGCAGCATTTGAATTAATATTGTATATTAAATAGTGGCCTCGGTCACAGACCAGTGAGACCATACCCTTGTATAGTAGTTGTTGTGACAAATAGGCCTGGGCAAAAAAATTTGATATCTAATTGTGATCCAATATCTGATTTGATCTGGTCCATTTTATTTATTTTTAATGGATTAGATTTTTTTTTACCACATCTATATTTCATATCTATTTTTATATCTAAAATCCATTTTATTTTTATGCAGATTTTAATTAAAAAAACCAAAATCTGTTTTGGGGTAATGCTCCGCGGAACTTCCTCTCATTGTCTCACCTCACGCACTGATTCTTCTCTCACTGATATGATTCCTCTGCAGAGAATTGGTACCAATTCCTCTCTCACTTGTGATTCCTCTCACATATAGTGCTTTTGCCTTTCATTTCCTCTCTCATTTTCATGATTCCTCTCACTTACTGTGCTCTTGCCCTTAGGTTTTTATCAATTTTTCAGGGTTTGTTCTTGAAGGTAAGATTTGAGTCTGGTTCATGTTGAAGATATCGACGAGTTGCTTGTGGTAGCCTTCTCGGGATGGTAGTGTCACGTCACTACAATGTTCTCTTTCTCATTGTCCTTGTTTCAAGCCTTCTTTAGTTCTTTTTTTTTAAGGGAATCCTTGTTCTTTAGTTAATTGTTACTATTCACCCGCATATAATTATTATGCATAATGGCACTAAGGGCATTGTACGTATTTCTTGGTAATCGACTGTGCTTCACCCCACACACACAACCTGCATTGTAATCCAACAATAGGTGACAAATGTCTAATGGATAGATGCTTCAACTCTATTGCATCTCTCAGTGCTTAATTCATGCTATGAAGTAAAAAACCTACGATAGTATATTTTTATCTAAAGTGAGGGGAGTGTAATTTTTAAAAAAAGAGGGAAGGACACTATAATTTGATGTAACTAATCAGAAAAATTGAATTCCAGCACCACGTAGATGGGCTAGTGCATATCCATGCTTCAAATGATGGCTTTTGTTTGAGGGTGGGTTAGACAATTTGGGTGAGTTTTCATCTAGCAGCTTAAGATTTTGTGAGAGTCAGTTCATGATAATCCACAATTAACATCAATAGTTATGCTTTTATGTGTTTTGGATTCTTCAAAAGGATTTGGCACAGAAAGTGCAAGAAAACATGTTTATGCATAATTCCTAGTGTTCCTCAAATCAAGTAAGTTCAAGATTCTTTTGGTTTTATAATCAAACTCATGCTATCGTGTTTTATAGGTCAACGGGAATGAAACTGCTTGCATATCACTATTGAATTGTGAAAATGACTTCTGGTGACTTCATCATTCTTCCTTTTTCTGGCCATAATTAATGTTTATTGAGCAATTAGTTTTCAATTCTTAACCCCACCCACCCATTTAGAGCACTATTGTTCATATTCAAAGTATATATGAAATAAAATGTTTCAGCATATATAGTTAAATGATCAGCATGGGACAACCTACAGCTGGTGGTTGTTGAATGTGATCAGCCTCTCTACAAATTAAAAATGTTTGAGAAAATTATTCAAGAAGCAGAGGAATACCAACCTGAAGATAAGAAATTCCTTAGGAAGGCCATTGCAACGAATAAATTGGATGATTATGTTTACAAGATGAACAATGGGTTGGAAAATGAAAATTTAAGATCAAAACTCTGCTCAGAAGACAAGGAGAAGATCAGTTCTGCAATTACAAAGGCCACAAAGTTGATTGATAGTGATAACCAAAATGATGAAATAGATGTGTTTGAGGATTATATTAAAGAGCTTAAGAACCTCTTTGAACGTGTCATTGGGAAATTTTATCTAAGTGTTTTATTAGCCTAGATTTTTGTTGTGTTGGCCTATCATTTTGAAAGTATGATGAATGCAAATTTTTATGATGAATATTATCTAAACAAGAAGTTTAAATTATTTGTACTTGAAATGATTAAATTGTTACCTTTGTTGACTTTGGCAGTACTCGGAGTTGCTGAATTGTTCCTTGTACTAGTATATTAAAATATACAAACATGTTTGGTTAAGTTTGAGGGAGAAGAATTGAGCTGGAGATCAAGTTTGGTTAACTTTGGCCCTACTTCACTTTCAGAGCAAGTTGATAGAATATAGTAGGTTTGGATAACTTTTGTTATTTGAAGTAATTTTTATTAAGTTCAAGTGGATAGGTGCTAAATTTCATTTTTTAGTGCTTAATTACTAAAATTTATATAAAAAATACTATAATATTTAAGTGGATATAAATTGGATTATCCATATCTATATCCACTTAAATGGATTGGATCTTGAATCCAAATTATTTTTTAGAAAAATATGGATATAGATTTAAGATCCAATCCATTTAAGTAGATATGAATTGGATATGGATTGGATTCTTAAAAATCCAATCCATGCCCACCCCTAGATTGACAAAGGAAAAAGCCTTCGATTCGTTTGGTAGAGTAGAAAGTTGCACAGTGAACACTGTGAAAGGAGACCTTGACCTTTGTGCAACAATTTTTAAAAATATTTACTCAAATGTCACGCGTGCCAAAGTATTTCCCAGACTGCCAAGCGGCATAATCCGCTGGGCAGTCCAGCGAAATACGTTGGCTGATGTGGCACGATTCTGACCAATACGTTGGCGAAATACGTTGGGAATTAAACTTTCTGGAAATGATTAAGAACAAATTAATCGATTACATCATCGTTTTAATCGATTATTTTATTCTTACATAGACACAATTTTGAATGAGTGACTTGTTTAATCGATTACCATTTGATTGTAATCGATTACTTAGCTATTTAGATATTAAGATCACTCTGCCTTAATCGATTACCACGTCTTGTAATCAATTACATAGTTCATTCATGGTTTACACATTTTCTGTTTTAATCGATTACCATATTTTGTAATCGATTACACTTCACAAACCTGGATTTTACAAAGTCTGATTTAATCGATTACACATCGAGATAATCGATTAAATGACTCGTTGCTATAACCCAGAACTTATCTTGAACACTTTAATCGATTACGGGAGCGTATAATCGATTACAGGAGCTGATTTAATTGATTATTTCTGTTACAGTTTCTTATATAAATAGAACCTTGCCTTGTCTGATTTGAAGAACGAAATAGAAATCGATTTTTTGAGCACTGAGCATTCAAAGAGCTTTCTAATCAGTCATAAAGGCATTCTTCATTGTTCTAAAGGTCTTGCTTCCATTCAAACCATTATGGGTCACTAAGATTTAGTGAAGCAAGATAAATCATTTCAAAGTCTAAGGAAAGGCATTGATTCTGCACATTGTAATTGATTCAACCTGATATATTCTTCACTTTGCATATCATTCTTGGATCATCAGGTGAATTCTTTCCTTACTCTTTGA
>PYAF01002213.1:44394-69860 GCA_007407185.1 Glycine tomentella | reverse complement strand
ATTTTTTGAGCACTGAGCATTCAAAGAGCTTTCTAATCAGTCATAGAGGCATTCTTCATTGTTCTAAAGGTCTTGCTTCCATTCAAACCATTATGGGTCACTAAGATTTAGTGAAGCAAGATAAATCATTTCAAAGTCTAAGGAAAGGCATTGATTCTGCACATTGTAATTGATTCAACCTGATATATTCTTCACTTTGCATATCATTCTTGGATCATCAAGTGAATTCTTTCCTTACTCTTTGATGGTGTAAATCCTCTGTTTGAAATTTTGTGTGTAAGTTCCATTGTAATTTGGTTTTCTTGCAAGTGTAGAGATAATGTTTCTCTAAGGATAGCTGAGTAGTGTTCTCAGTGTGGGTTTTGGTCTCTAAGGGTCTAATAGGGTTTTAGACTTCTGAACTTTATCTAGGGTTGATAAAGAGAGGCTTGTATATTTGCTTGTAAGAATAGTTTTGATATAGTGGAACTCTACTCTAGTGTTGAATAGAAGAAACTGGATGTAGCCTCATAGGGTTTGAGGTGAATCAGTATAAATCTTGTGCTCTCTCATTTACTGCATATTTGTTATTTCTTGTTGTGAATTATGTAGTATAATTTGTTTCTTGAGGCATTACAAGTCTTGGATTGATTTTGAATAAAGATTCTTGATTGAATTGTGATAAAGATCCAAAGGGCAAGATTACTCTGATTTTTGTTTGATAAAGAAATTTTTAAATTTACCAAGGCTAACCAATTCACCCCCCTTCTTGGTTAAGTGTGAAGTGTTCCCTTATTTTACATCATTTTGCATGCATATAGTCGCTTAATTTTTTGTGAATCTCTACAAAATGAGTGGTAGTGGAAATGGTTTAATCACCATTGTATATTATAATGAAGGAGATATGTTGGACCGCATGATCAAGTGTTCAAAGGAGAAAGCAAAATGTTTCGTATTCCTCCACGATGCAACTATCATCATTTGATGAAAATGGTATACAAGAAGTTGCGCTTACAACGGGGTCAATCCGTATCTCGATCGAGTGCTAGATGTGCATCTGGCAACCCAGTGCATTGGGTTGGTGTGGATATTGTAATGACGATGATGTAACCTTAGTTACAGACGCATGCACATCCGATGGAGAAAATCCCAAATTTATATAATTGTATGCAGAAGTATATTGTGGTGGACAGTCAAGCAGTCAACACGATCCCGCAAACATTGGCTCCATTGACCTTAACTTAGAGCCGATGGTGAATTCGAAAGATAGAGATATATCCCCATCACCACAACCACCACCACCAACCCAACCATCCCAGCAAATCGATTCTGAAGATATAGAAATGGCGTCAGCCCACGACCCAACTTGGCCCATGGACAGTTCTGAGGAAGAGGTTGATGAAGGTGTTGTTCCAGATAGTGACTCATCGGATACAGACGTAGACAGTGGTTTTGATCGTGCTTTTGAAATCCCTTCTCCAGGGATTGTTGGAATGCAAAATCAGCCTCCGATTTCAGGTATGGACGCATAATTGTGTGTTACTTAGTAGTGTTAGTGTTAATATATTGTGGGTTAAGCATAACAATGTGGTCAATGTCTGATTATATAGGAGAGGGCAATGTACCATTTTGGTCTAACATAAGCCATTACACGAATATTAATTGGGCACACCCAGATCAGGATGCAGATGACATGGAAGGAGTGCAAGTACCTAACTGGGAGATGGGTCAAGCGCTATATAAGGGGCAGGTGTTTGGGAGCAAGTTCGACGTGCAAATGGCAATAAAGCAATATTGTATGGCTGAGCATCAGACAACCGTAGTTACAAAAAGTGATACGAAAAGGATTATAATAGTTTGTGAATATCATAATGACGGTTGTCCATGGAGGATGAGGGCATACCAAAAGAAGGCTTCCAGTGAATGGGTTGTAGGCATATGGAACAATGAACACACGTGCGTTAGTGTTAATCTCTCTCAGGATCACAAACAGCTGGACTCAAATTTCATATGTTCGTTGATCTTAGGTACTTTTAATTGTTATACAATAATATGTATATTTAGCGTGTCAAAATATATTGACTTATTATTGTCTAACGAATTGCAGAAATGATTAGGGAGGACCCCAGTGTTAAAATCAGCTTAATTCAGGAAAAGATTTCAACAACGCTAGGATTTCATATATCATACAGGAAGGCATGGAAGGCAAATCAAGAGGCCATTGTTAAGGTGTTCGGGGATTGGGATGAATCGTATGCATTCCTGCCAAGGTGGTTGGGTTATATGTTAAATTTTGCTCTAGGGCCTGCTTATAAGTTGGAAACGACGGAGCATTATGTTGATGGGCAACTGGACGGAAGTGGTAGGGTATTCAAGAGGGTGTTTTAGACATTTAAGCTATTGCGATGCTTTTAATTACTGCAAGCCTGTTATCAGCATTGACGGCACCCATTTGTATGGGAAATATCGGGGAACATTGCTTATTACAACATCAATTGACGACAACAATTACGTCCTTCCACTAGCATTTGCGATTGTCTCCGGGGAGAATATTGACAACTGGTCGTGGTTTTTGGCACTTATCCATATTCATGTTACGCAGAAAGATGGAATATGTCTTATATTAGATCGGCATGCGGGCATCATGGCGGCGATCAACAATGTCGAGCTGGGATGGCATCCACCGAGGGCATATCATGTGTTTTGCATTCGGCATTTGGCGAGCAATTTTAATCACAAGTTCAAGAATGTCATGTTGAAGAAACAATTGAAATACATGTACATTATCCATCATTCAGTATGTCTTTATATTTATGTCTTCTTTGTATATGTAGGTTATACAACGTCGCGTTTAGATTTTGATGTCGGTTTGGAAAAATTTAGAGAAGCAAGCCCTCGGATAGCCGCATGGATTGATCGAATCCTAAAGGAGAAGTGGAGCGTAGCTTACGATGTTGAAGGATGAAGATTTGGTCACATGACAAACAATGTCTTAGAGGTTTTTAACAAGGTACTTAAAGGCGCAAGAAATCTTCCTATTACTTCACTTGTGCGGTTCACATACGCTCGACTAGTGACATACTTTTTGCAACATGGGGGTGAGGCCCGGGAAGAGATGGCCAGGGGTAATCATTTTGCAAAATTAGAGTGGCAAAAATATTTGCAGACGGTTCATAAATCTGCCACACACAGTGTTACTGCTTACAACACACAAAACAATAGATTTGAGGTGCAAGAATCGTACAACATTTGTACTCATCGTGGCGGAAAGAAATGGTCGTTGTCGTTATCAGAAAGAGTATGTCAGTGTGGTGAGTTCACTGCATTCAGGTTTCCTTGTAGTCATGTGGTTGCAGCTTGCAGGTCCACACACATCGATCCCACTCAATACATAGACCCTGTGTACAGTGTTGCTTATCAATATCAATTGTATTTGTCTCAGTGGTTTCCAATTGGAAATGAAGACTTCATACCACCCACTGGACAGGCCATCGTTTTGCCAGATGTTTCACTAAGATGTAAAAAAGGAAGGCCTGTGACTACATGTATACACAACGAAATGGATTCGCGGGAAGGGTCAACGACTCGGATAAGATGCTGTTACTGTAAGGTGGTTGATCACAATAGACAGAACTATCCTTCACAATTGCAGCAGCAGTGACCTTTACTTCTGAGTTGTATGTCAAATGATGATATTTAATATGTTTCAATATGTATCATTAAGTTCGCAATACAACAAATAATGATATATCATATAAGTCGTGCAATTATGAAGTAGTAAATACCAAATGTCCAAAATAAAAAATAACAAATGTCGAAAACATCGAAACATAGTCCACTGAATAATTAGTACTCAAAAAATAAAACAAACAACTAACAACACATAAAATAAATAAATGTCACTAAGCATCACGGTGGTCCCCATGATATCCTGCACATCGACTCATGTCGTGTTCATACGGTGACAGATGACATTGATGTCGTGCTCCCCTCACTGGATTACGCCTAACTAGTCGGTCGGGGTCGTCATCCTGCTGATCATCACCGCCATCACCTCCGTCCTGCATAGCCGCCACTAAGAAGTTCGTAATAGGATCATCGTGACTGCTGGAGCTCGAGGATGACATCTGATGTGTCAAATATGCCGGAGGAGTCGTAAACACCGTATCCAGCTCAGGTGTGGGCTGTGCAGGCCTGTAAAACTCTCCCGACGAAGTAGGTGCCAATGCATACATCGGATACGCCGGAAATGGAAACCCTAGCTGTGGCATCGGCGACACAGTATAGCATGAGGGGTACTGTGATGGTGGAAATGAATCCTGTGCACCTCCGCTAGAAGATCCGGCCTGAAAGTTTGGTGGCCAATAATACTGCTGCGATGGCCCGGAAGGGTAGCCAGGTGCGTAAAAGATGCCAGGAGGACGGGGAGGAATGGGTGGCAACATGACCGGTCTGTCTGCTATTGCAGGGGCTGACTGGTGAAGGGACAACCCCTCATGACACGCATGGCGGTTAGTGCGAACCACCAGAGGAGGGGTCTCAGTCTGTCGCCGGGCAGGTAGTGGGGCAACATCTCCCGGATCTGTGACTCTCTCCAAATCGTCATATGCGGCCAACATGCGAACCGCCTCATCTTACACCTGCCTCATGTCAAAGGCCCCTTGCGCCTGCGACTCTGGTGATGCCATATGAACAATAGTCTCAGCAAGATCAGTCTGCATATCAAACATCATTAGTTATTCACAACATTATGTTAATATCAATATACAAAAATTTAATCAACCCTATGCTTACCACATGTGCATGAAAGGCGGCTCTACGCGTTATCCAGCGATGTGTCACAGTGAAGTACCATTGCATGTATTCGCTGTTGACAGATAAATAACTATCTCTCTGCATCGGAGCAAGATCTTGCAAAACCAGGGCATCTCTATCATCCCACTGTGTAATGTAGAAACTATGTTGCTGCCTCCAGTAGACATCTATCTTGCCGGTAACACTGATGGTGAGCAGCTCACTGCAGCTAATCGGATCCTCGGGTATAGGCTGGTTAAACCCGAACTGCCGTAAAACTCTATCCGGCTGCTGGTACACCACTAACTCGTAGCAAATTAGAGGACAGACCGCCAACCATCATCTAACCATCTCAGCATCTGGTGGATAAACCATATCCGCAATATCGTATGGCCTCCAACGAATGTCCCTCCTTCGCATGACATCCATGTAATGACGATATTTGCGAGTATGGGTAGATCTGGTTTGGTGCGTCTGATAAACGTTAAACCTGCAACAACACAATATTAACAACAATAACATATACTAAGAATTGTAAGATAAACCCACAATTTGAATACCTATTTCCATAAATCTCCTGCAGCATGACATCCTGATCCTCCACATGCGGAAGGGCTAGAGAGATAGTCGGGAATCTCGTCCAAGCCCATAACTGCAACAACAGTGCACATCCACCCATCTCATGGCGGGATGCACGCGTGGTCTTGCACAACTCCCTATATAGACATGCAAGCACGACAGGTCCCCAGCTAAACGAACCTGTGCGCTCGAAGTCGTCCAAGTATAGCAGATATCGAGCTGCCACAAAGCTCGAGGCGGTGTCCACAAACAACATCCCGCCTAGAATGCGCAATATCAACGCGCGGGTGTACCTAATCCGTCCAACCTTAGTGTCGGCATGGACAGCATATACATCGAAATGCTCCCATAAAAAGTGGAGCCCCAACAAACCTCCATGCAAGTCCCGACCCGCGGCAGGCTGAACCCCTAAAAGGTCACCAACTAATCCACGGAAGTCATGGTGTCCATGCTGCCCGGATACAACCTGACCATCAGTCGGCAGCCCCAACAGATGATGTACATCCTCGAGGGTGATGGTGACCTCACCCATGGTCATGTGGAATGTCCGTGTCTCAGGGTGCCATCGCTCAACAAGCGTCGAAACGAGGTGATGGTCTATCTGAAATAATAGACCAAACCTAAGTTACATACACATTATAATACAACCATAAGAACATAATACACGCAATGTTTCACGTAGCATATGCTTACCTCATGATTGCGCAGACGTGCAACGTGGTAAAAACCCGCCTGTATAAGCCACGGGTGGATATCCTCAGGTATAGCAGAGTGATCGTGTGTGGCGGCATGCTTGACATTAATCACACGATCCCGTGCGGTCGGATCACTCTGCGATTCCACACAGTAGTGGATATATGTCTATCTTGTAACGTCAAGAGCGTCCGTATAGATGGTCCAGGATCAATGACGCTCAACGGAGCCTCAACCGCTGTCGGTGCTGGGACATCGTCATCGCAATCCATATTTCACTATGTCTACCCTATATTAATTTCAAAAATCATTTACTATAATAAATTTAATTAACTAAATCTCATTCACTAAATCTAATTAACTAAATCTAGTAATAAATTGTAAAAATACTTTGATGTTTCATTTTTCTAATTAAATAATATTTAATTAATTATTTTACTTAGATAAATATGTTTAACTATAATGTTTAATTAATTTTTTGTTTTATATATTTCACATAATCAAATTATAATAATAATATATATACAATTACAATTTCAAAGAACTACTCCAAATTCAATGTCACTAAATCAAATTAACTAAATCTAATAATAAATTGTAAAAATATTTTTATGTTTCATTTTTCTAATTAAATAAATTTATTTTATTAATTATTTTACTTACATAAATATGTTTAACTATAATGTTTAATTAATTTTTTGTTTTATATATTTCAAATAATCAAATTACAATAATAATATACATTTAATTACAAATTCAAAAAACTACTCCAAATAGAATGTCAATAAATCTAATTAACTAAATCTAAATATATATTCAAAATTATATTTTTAAAACAGAAAATCCTCAAATAATGAAATAAATAATGTTTATCAACAGTCAATAAAAAATGTCAATCACTTATAACATCCAAATAATGACAAATTCAATTGATCTACCTATAAATTATCAATCTTAATTTCAAACTACTGGTCTTCTAACCTAAAGTTTCAACAACATATCATCTAACCTAGTGTTTCAAATCTTATCCTCTAACCTAATGTTTCAAACTTAGAACCTATATATTATATAACAACTAAAATATCAAATAAATATATTACAATAAAACAAAATAAATATAACTTACTTATTATATTGCACACTGACTGAGGGAGAATCACACAGCAAAACCAAAGGGAGAGTGTCACAAAAAGTCAAAGTGCTTTCAAAAATTTGAAAATTTTGAAAGGGAGGGAGAGAAAGGAAGAGGGACCGGTGAATGAGGGGAGGGGGGGTGGGGTATATAAGTTGGGCCACGTAACGTAATTCGCTGGTATGGGTAGCGAATTACGTCCACGTCTGACACGTGGCCGTAATGACTCCTATTTTTTGGGTGACAGGGTACCTATTTTGCTAGGGGGCCAGCGAACTACGTTGCAGCCACATAGACTGAATGTTGGGCACCCACATATTTCGTTATGGGCTATAGCGAAATACGTGACCACCAGAATCACGCCACATCAGCCAACATATTTCGCCCCAACGAATTATGCTGCGTGACAGTCTGGAATATATTTTGACACGCATGACATTTAGGTAATTATTTTTAAAAGATATGACACGCAAGTCGAGGTCTCGTGAAAGAAGAGAAAGAGAAACACGCCACACACATTCGAAGGAAAAGGTGATTTTGACCTCATTCTCTTCCTTCCGTGTCTTATCCAACAAAAACACCTTTTTTTTTTATCGGTCACATGGTTCTATATACAGCCTGTGCTCTGATTAATATACTATCTAATACTATATATTAAATTGTTAATAAAAATATGTTTAGTATCGTCCTATTATTCCTTTGAAGACATGATTAGTAACCACGGATAATCATCATCATTTCAGTAGCAAGGACTATGAAAGGCCTAGAGGATTTCCTCAACGTGGATGCATGTATATGGTTCTTCTTTGTGCTCCACCATAATTATTGCACTATTATAAGCGATATTATGGTCGAGCAGTGACATTTTACAACATTTTCAACGCATTCTTTCTTTTTAATCACGCTTTATCAAAAATCATAAAATTGTAATATAATTTGCAAATAATTAAGTAAAAAATATTTTTATAAGTTCTAATAACTTTTAGTCAATAACAAAAAATATATTTCAAGAAATGTGTTATTCTATCACAATATTATTAATAAAAGCTCATCGATCTCATATTTGCTCTAAAATCTTGGTCTTGCTGTGGAAAAGTTCTTCTAGAAGTTGGTTTAAATGGGCCAAAAGCAGAAAGGTAAAGAGAATAACCGGCATTGAGGTTGAAGAACTTTGAGGAGGGAAATAAATAGGTAAAAATGCTTTTCAGAGCCATGGAAACATGACCTTAATTATGATTTTATAAATGGTAGGTGTAGCAGTGGTTGGTTAAAAAGAAAGAAAGAAGACAATTTTGTCTTGACAAACAAGTAGGGAGAAGCTTTTACCAACACAGTCAAGTGGTAATCATATATATAGCCAACCAATGTGACCTCCATAGTCCATATTATATTATCTACTACATCATCACATGCATGCCTCAGAACGAGAAAGAAAGAAGGTGCAATTTCCAATCCTCCTTTTTATTTTTTGGGTCATGTTTGTACCTTTTACAAAACTTTTGTTCTTATTTAGTTATTTACTCCCCGTGAGTGTCACAGAGTTTTACCTTGGGAAGCATACAACAACCTATATTAAATTAGATGTAATAATATTTTATTAATTAGAAGAACATATATACTACCCATGGAACAAGTTGAATATTTTACCTAACTGAAATTACAAATTACTCTTCCGCCCCCCCATCATCTTCCTTCTTGTTATAATTACCGATCAATTAAAAATTTAAAAAAATGGGACCATGCGATTGAGGTGCTCGTGTTGCTTCAGGGTGTGGTATGAAGGTGATGGTTTAGGTATCACTGAAATCACATGATCCAAATTAAGGGAAAGGATATGTTGTTTGCTAGTGACACGAGGGGTCGACCATCCATCATGTGATTCATATATAGCAATCGTGAAGTGTTTTGTATGAAATGAGTAATTATCATTAGAGTTGAATAATTTTGTACATCACCAAAGGAGTCATTTTTTAACAAATTAGAATAAAACTTTATCATTAACTCCGCCTATGTTTTTTTGCATGCATGACCTGTCCCAAGTCGGGATAAAGGAGAAGGATTGGTGTCAGGTGTTGCGAGTTGGCCGTAAAAAAAAGTTATTTTGTTGAGATGAACCTTTATGATATTTCGTTGGGACGTACCATTCATAGCGACGCATTACATCGGACCCCGAATGTAGCGAAAAATGGGCTAGGGTCCTTGCCACAAGGCAAGGCGCTACATCAGTCCCGAGATGTAATGATAAGTGAACTAGGGTCCTTGCCCCAAGGCAAGACGTCAGGTCTTCACCCAGATTTGGTGACAAATAGGCAAGGTCCCAACACGCAGATGAACGAGTGTGACGGACAAACACCGCCCAGGAGTTAAGGATGCAATTGGGAAGTTGGAACACAAGAACATTAACGGATAAACTGAGGGAGTTAACAGATGTTTTTGTCAGGAGGAAATTGAATATTGTTTACTTGCAAGAAACTAAGTAGGTTGGAGAAAAGGCCAAGAAAGTGGATGACATCGGTTTCAAGTTGTGGTATACAGGTTAAACCAAGAGCCGAAATTGGGTTGGTATTACGATTGATAAAAAGTTTAAGAGATAACGTCGTAGACGTCAAAAGGAAAGGTGACAAGATTATGATGATTAAGCTTGTAGTGGGTGATTTAATTTTAAAAATCCTTAATGTGTATGCAACCCAAGTTGGACTGCAATCAAATGAAAAGAACCAATTTTGGAAAGATTTTGAGGAGATTTTGAGAGGGATATCAGAAGAGGAGAAGATTTTTCTAGGAGAAGATCTAAATGGTCATGTGGGTAAAAGCAGTGGAGGTTTTGATAGAATTCATGGAGGTTTAGGCTATGGGATGAGAAATGAGATTGGAGAAGATATCTTGAACGTTGCAGTAGCCTATGATTTGATACTAACGAACACTTTTCACCGAAAAAGGGAGTCTCATCTTATCACTTATCATAGTGGCCAAAATTGTAGTCAAATTGATTTCTTTATGGTTAGAAGAGAAGATAGAAATTCTTGTATCAACTGCAAGGTCTATCTTGGATAATGTGTCGCTACGCAACATAAGATGGTAGTGCTAGATGTACGGTTCAACAAAGTACTTAATATGAGGAAGAGAGCTCAAAACCCAAGGATAAGATGGTGGAAGCTAAAGGAGAAAAAACAAATACAATTCAAAAAAAGCATGTTGCGTGAATGACCATGGGAGTCTATTGGAGAAACAAATAAAATATGGAGTAAGATGACTATGTGTGTCCAAAATATGGGAAGGAGGGTGCTGGGAGAAAGCAAATGAAATAGAATTCTTACAAAGGAAACATGGTGGTGGAATAGAGAAGTGTAGGATGCAATTAAACAGAAGAAGGAATGTTTTAGATCTTTGCATAAAAGTCACAATGATGAAAACTTGCAAAAGTTTAGAGTAGCGAGAAAAAATGCAAAGAAAATAATGTAGGAACTAAAGGTAAGGTTTTTGAAGATTTGTATAAAAATCTTAGGAGCAAGTATGGTGAAAAATGTATATACAAACTTGCAAAAATGAGGGATAAGAAGAGTAAAGACCTAACCCAAGTTAGATGCATCAAGGATGAAAATAAAAAACTGTTGGTAAAAGATGAAGATGTAAGTAAAAGATGGCTAAACTATTAACAACCTTTTTAATGGGGATGACGATAAATGTAACACCCCGTGTGCACCCGGTGTATTATCATTATGATTATGTCAGATCAGCGCTTAATCACTTTCCTTAAAAGGTTTGCGGAAGCATAAATCAAAACCATATCTCTTGATTACATTATGTATGGAATCTCAACATCGCATCTCAAAACAACACAAGCCCCTGCCGATCCAGATCACCCAACAAAACTATAGGCAAATAACATAAACATCTCAAAGATATAAATAGGAGGAAACCTCATTACATAACATAAACTGGTTATGTACATACATCATCTGACACTCGAAGTGTCTATACAAAAGAATAAGCATCCGAGTGCTTTTGATCACAGAGATCCTTCCTCACACGAGGGCATACATAAAATATATATACATCTCAAAACTACATGTGCACACACATGTCTTCCCTCTACAGGGGTACAAAACAACAAAAGCTGAGTCGAGCTCCAAGCCTTCCACTGCTGCCTCACAGCCAAGCCCTGTCTCTACTGGGGCCTCCCGCCCTGAGACCGCTCCTCTTTGCCAGAAGAGTCACCTGAAAGAACATAAGCCCCACACGGGATGAGATAAACATCTTAGTAAGCTCAGGGTCCTTGGAGGCATCTCCTCCACCCTGACTCACTCACCATGACACAAGTCATCAAGGTTTCACAACACACAGGCCTCCCGGCCCTCATAACAATACAAGTAAGTCATCTAGCTCTAATGTAAGGTGGATCCAATCAACACCAAACCTCAGTGTGAAACCGGAATTCACACCCGTGTCATCCCATCGGGAGCTACCCCTTACGCATGGACGCACGTATATGGTACCTCCGAGATTAGGCAATCAACCGCAACGAGACACACCTATCTCTTGGTCTTAAGGGATCATCATCACCCTGGGATCTCATCAACCATGAGCAAACCAAACTAGGAGGTGCGCTCTACTCCTAGGGAGGTCCATATCTATCTAACTGGCCAGAAGATCTATCAACAAGTATCATACACGTACAAGCATAGATACAAGCATACATATCATTATGAGTAATGCAACAACCATCAATGCATGCATCATGAATGCGACCATCACTTCCTCGGAGTATGGTGGAACACAGCAAGTGGGAAACATCCCCAAGGGACCAAGAACATACCTGACAAAGCCGAGCTCTGCAGTTCTTCCCTTGCTCTGTGGCCTACGCCACTGACACCCGCGGTGTCACGCCCTATACAAGGCATATAAACATATATCAACATCCATACAGCCACACAAAGCATAAAACATAACACGGTTCTCAACCGTTTCAATGAAAGGACTCACAGTCCTTTCCAAAACCACAAGGTCATCTAACCTAAGGTTCATCCGGGCTTATCACTCACAAGCCATCTCATAGACCCTCAGTGTCTATCTCATGTCCACACGGCACTTGAGTCATCACAAGACTCGGTGCAAGCCAACCTCGAAAGTTCAAAGCTCTACATAAGCCTAAGGCTCAAGGGCTCACACATGGTTTGAACAGTTCTTCCAAACATAAGGCACCGTTCCAACAGCCATCCAAGGCCATCAAAGCCACCAACCAAGGCTTTTGCATGTCAAAACAAAGCTAAGCAACTCAGCCTATCTACCAACATGCACCACAAAGAGCCAAGGAAACAAAGTTCACCAAACTCACATTTGAGAGCTAATCCTTCATCCTCACAACATTCTAAACACATGTTTCTAAAGGACCCAAGGCTAATACTAGCTCTATCACAAGTGGGTCACTATTCACCCAAAACCCCAACTGACAAATTAAATGGTGAATCTTGAGTTTCTTACCTCAAGGATGACAAGGAAGGCCCAAGGACGATTCCCCCTAGCTTGGGTACCCACGAATCGCCGCCGTTCCTCGCCGAACTCAAGTTCTATGAACTTCCCTTGAGAAAGGGATTCTTTAATTTGGAGGTTTTCAAGGAGAATTGATGAAGGATTCAAGCTCACTAAGTGTTTCTAGCAAAATTGGTGTTTAAAGGAAGTGATTTGGTGAACAAACCAAGGTTTAGGAAGCTTGGGAGCTTCAAAAATGGTGGAAGGGCGTTCAGAGGAAGAAGAAAAAGCTTTCCCCTTCAAAAATCGCGAAAATGGCCTTTTATAGGCCCTCAGCCCGTGCTCCCACGCTACCAGCGTGAAGCCCACGCTACCAGCGTGGCATACCAGTGGAAATTGGCTTTCTTGAGCACTTCCCATGCTACTAGTGTGGCTCCCACACTACTGGCGTGGCACTCTAGTGAAAAATAGTTTTCTGGAGCACTTCCCACGCTATCAGCGTGAGTCCCACGCTACCAGCGTGGCATTCCAGTGAAAAATAGCTTTCTCGAGCACTTCCCACGCTACTGGCGTGGCATTCCAGTCGTCGCTAAATCCGTCGCTAATTCCGTCACTAATTCCGTCACTAAGCTTTTTGCGACCGAAAATAGAAAATTTAAACTTCTTTTTCCTTTTTCTTTATATATAAAGCCAAGGTTATTATATTCACCCCACCTTTTAAGAATTTTGTCCGCAAAATTCAAAATCATACCTGTTAAGCAACTCGGGATACAGCTGCAACAGCTCCTGCTCCTGCTCCCAGGTTGCCTCCTCAGGTGTTCTTCCTTCCCATTGTACCTTGACTATGGGAATGGTCTTGCTGCGGATGCGCTTTTCCATCCTATCCAGAACCCGCATGGGTCGTGTAGGCTAGTCAGATTCTCTCTAATCTAAACGGTGTCAGGCTCTACCACGTGTGAAGGATTCGCCACATACTTCCTCAACTGGGACACGTGGAAAACATCATGCAGCCCTACAAGTTAGGGAGGTAAGACTAGCCTATAAGCCACTGGTCCCACTTTCTGAAGGATCTGGTAGGGACCAATGAACTTAGGACTCAGCTTCCTTACACCCAAAGCCCGTCCTACACCTGTGACCGGAGACAGCCTCAGAAACACATGATCACCCTCATCAAACTGCAGGGGTCTGTGTCTATGATCATAATAGCTTTTCTGACGACTCTGAGCTTTCACCAACTTGTCTCTGATCATCTTGATCTGCTCAGAAGTCTCCTGAACCATCTCAGGTCCAAGAAGCTGCCTCTCACCTACCTCTGTCCAACAAACTGGAGTCCTGCACCTCCGGCCATACAAAGCCTCATAGGGTGCCATGCCCAAACTGGCATGAAAGCTGTTATTATAAGAGAACTCCACCAGAGGTAAGTATCTATCCCAGCTAGTACCTTGCTCCAAGGCACAAGCCCTCAACATATCCTCCAGAGTCTGGATGGTCCTCTCGGCCTGACCATTTGTCTGAGGATGGTAGGCTGTGCTAAGCCTCAGCTGGGTCCCAAAAGCCTCCCGAAGTGCACCCCAAAACCTCGAGGTGAACTTCGGATCTCTGTCACTAACAATGTTCTCAGGGACACCATGCAACCTCACAATCTCCCTGACATACAACTGGGCCAACTTCTCTGCTGTGTAGTCAGTCTTCACAGGCAAGAAATGAGCAGATTTAGTCAGCCTATCAACAATCACCCAGATGGAATCACATCCAGCCTGAGTTCTCGGTAACCCCACAACAAAGTCCATGGAAATACTGTCCCATTTCCACTCAGGGACCTGTAAAGGCTGTAGCAGACCAGATGGTCTCTGATGCTCAATCTTTACCTTCTGACACACCAGACACTTAGCCACATACTCGGCTATGTCTCTCTTCATCCCTGGCCACCAGAAACTCCTCTTCAGATCTTGGTACATCTTAGTGGCACATGGATGAATACTGAACTGGCCCTTGTGAGCCTCAGACAGGACGACCTCCACCAACTCGCCCTTAGGCACCACAATACGATTTTGGTACAACACCAAGTCGTGGTCCTCCCAGGAAACATCTTGCTTGCCAATCATGGCCCTCACAGACTCATCCTGCTTCTGGGCTTCTCGGATCCTCCGGATCAACTCATTATCAATCCTGGTCCTTCTCAACTCAAGACCACGAGCACCCTCTATCACAATCAGGTGCATATCTCTGAACTGCTCAACCAACTTGCACTCAGAGATCAACATGCAGGCGGCACTCACATGCTTTCTACTCAAGGCATCAGCAACAACATTCGCCTTGCCGGGATGGTATCTCAACTCAAAATCATAGTCTTTGAGGAACTCCATCCACCGCCTCTGTCTCATATTCAGCTCTTTCTGATCAAATAGATATTTGAGACTTTTGTGGTCACTGAACACCACCAACTTAGCACCATACAAATAGTGCCTCCAAATCTTTAGAGCAAACACCACAGCTGCAAGCTCTAAATCATGGATAGGATAAGACTCCTCATGAGGCTTCAGTTGCCTGGAAGCATAGGCAACAACCTTCTTATCCTGCATCAGCACACATCCAAGCCCCCGCTTGGAAGCATCCAGTACACCTCAAAGCTTCCCTCAGGGTCAGGAAGGGTCAACACTGGAGCTGTAGTCAACCGTTACTTCAACTCCTGGAAGCACTGCTCGCACTCATGGGTCCAAACAAATGGAAACCCCTTCTGAGTGAGTCGAGTCAGAGGCATCACTAACTGGGAAAACCCCTGAATAAACCTCCGGTAGTAGCCGACCAATCCAAGAAAACTCCGGACCTCAGATACATCTTTGGGTCTCTCCCAAGACATCACTGCCTCTATCTTACTGGGATCAACTGAAACCCCAGCTGCTGAGATCACATGGCCAAGAAACTTCACCTCTGATAGCCAAAACTCACACTTTGCCAACTTGGCATACAATTGATCATTCCTCAAAGTTTGAAGAACAATCCTGAGATGCTCAGCATGCTCCGTCTTCGTCCGGGAGTAGATCAGTATGTCATCATAAACACCACCACAAACTGATCCAAGAAGGGCCTGAATACCCTGTTCATATAGTCCATGAACACTGCTGGGGCATTCGTCAGACCAAAGGGGATGACCTGATACTCGAAGTGACCATACCTAGACCGGAAGGCTGTCTTTGGTACGTTAGCAAGCTTGATCCGAGCCTGGTGATATCCGGATCTCAAGTCGATCTTAAAGAACACTCTGGCTCCCCTCAACTGATCTATCAGATCATCAATACGAGGCAAAGGATACTTATTCTTAATAGTAACCTTACTCAATTGCCTGTAATCAACACATAGCCTCATACTACCATCCTTCTTCTTCACGAAGATCACCAGTGCTCCCCAAGGTGAGACACTTGGTCTGATAAACTGTTTGGACAGCAGGTCCTCCAACTGCACCTTCAGCTCCCTCAACTCCAGAGGAGCCATACGGTAAGGTGCCACTGATATCGGTCCCACACCAGGAACCAGATCAATGGAGAACTCAATCTCTCTCTCAGGTGGTAGCTGTGTAATCTCCTCAGGAAATACATCCACAAACTCACTAACCACCGGGATCTGCGACAGATCAACACTTGGCTTATCTTCTGCCATACAAGAGAAGATATAGCCCTGAGCTCCTTCCCTGATTGCCTTGCGGGCTTGCAAGATCGAAAGAAAAGAAGTGGAACTTGAACCAGCTCCATCAGAAGGCACAACAACCCTCTTCAGACAACAGTCCAACATCATGCCATACTTGGCCAACCAATCCATACCCAGAATGATCTCAAGGGTAGGCATAGCTAGGCAGTACAGATCAATCGTGTACTCTCTACCATCAAACTGAAACCGCACGTCCTTGCAGTACGTGCCCACCCGACATCTCTCACTAGATGCGGTGGTAACCTCCATCGGAGGAGAAAAACTAAACATAGGCAACTTGAGCCTAACAGCAAGCACATCCCGAATGAAAGAATGCGTAGCTCCAGAGTCAAAAAAGACTCTCACATCACAAGCATCGATCAGAACAGTACCTCTGATCAAGTCTGGAGCTCTGGCTGCTTCTCTGGCATCAACAGTTGCTGCCGTGGGTGCTATCATCTCAACTGTAGCAGCCTGTGCACGACCTCCTGCCTGCGTGTACTCCCGAGAAATATGGCCTGGCTGGCCACATCTGAAGCAGATGATCTGACCTAAGGGGCACGATCCCCAGTGCTCCCTCCCACAAGCTGGGCACTTCGGAGGTTGCCTCCTCCGAGCTGAGCCACTCTGACTAGAGCCTCTCTTGAATCTATCAGAAGAGGTAGAGACTCTCAAATCTTTGCCCTTACCCTTATCGGGTAGGCCAGAACTACTGGTCTTCCTCCCCTCCTGCCTGACTGAGGGAGAAGACTGACTGCCTCCATATCTGCGTAGCGTGTCCTCAACTTGGCGACACTGTCTCACCAAGCTGTCCATATCACGGGACCCGCCATCGGCAACCAACACAGCTATGCTCTCTCTAAGTCCCCTCTGGAACTTAGCAGCAAGAATATCCACATCAGGTAGGGATCTCCGGAAATGAGCATACTTGGCTAGCTCATTAAACTTGGCCAAGTACTCATCCATAGTCATGTTCCCCTGAACAAGACCATCAAATTCTGCTTGCTTCTGCTCTCGAGCATCCCTGGGAAAATATCGGTCCAGGAAGCAAGCCTCAAACATCCGCCAGGTAACAACCTCTCCCCGGCCTCTTAGCAACTGATGTGTGGTAGTCCACCACTCATGGGCATCGCCCTGAAGCATATAGGTCGCATACAGCAACCTCTGGTGATCAGGACACTCCATCACCGTGAATATCTTCTCCAAAGCCTGCAACCACCTGGCTGCGGCAACATGATCATATCCACCAAGAAAGACTGGAGGGTCATGCTTTCTGAAAGCAACAAGCATCTTCCCTCTGGCTGCAACATCATCTCCAGCCTCAGCATGGGACACCTGGTCCTCTCTCATATGGCTACCACTATCCTGATGACGGCTACCGTCACCCTCATGTGTAGGAGGAGCAGAGGATGCTTTGTCACCTCCTCTCAGGATCCTCATCTCATCCATCATCTCCTGATTAGCCTTCACCAAGGCTTCATTCACAGCACGGTTTGCAGCCATCTCATGCTACATAGCCTCCTGCATCTGCCTATTTGCAGCCAACTCATGCTGCATGGCCGCCAATGCAGCCGCCACTGGATCGGGCTGAGCATTTGTTGTCCCACTGTTGTTTCTGGATCTCGTCATGACACTACACATGCACACTAAACAGTGAGTTGATCAGGCCCACAACTAGTGTCCACACATGCAATAGTCATGTCAAACTCAAACAACAGTCAAAAGCAACAAAAGCAACACTCAACACCATACATAATGCTTCCATCAAGAAACCGCTCTGATACCATAAAATATAACACCCGGTGTGCACCCGGTGTATTATCATTATGATTATGTCAGATTAGCGCTTAATCACTTTCCTTAAAAGGTTTGCAGAAGCATAAATCAAAACCATATCTCTTAATTACATTATGTATGGAATCTCAACATCACATCTCAAAACAACACAAGCCCCTGCCGATCCAGATCACCCAACAAAACTATAGGCAAATAACATAAACATCTCAAAGATATAAATAGGAGGAAACCTCATTACATAACATAAACTGGTTATGTACATACATCATCTGACACTCTAAGTGTCTATACAAAAGAATAAGCATCCGAGTGCTTTTGATCACAGAGATCCTTCCTCACATGAGGGCATACATAAAATATATATACATATCAAAACTACATGTGCACACACATGTCTTCCCTCTACAGGGGTACAAAACAACAAAAGCTGAGCCGAGCTCCAAGCCTTCCACTGCTGCCTCACAGCCAAACACTGTCTCTACTGGGGCCTCCCGCCCTGAGACCACTCCTCTTTGCCAGAAGAGTCACCTGAAAGAACATAAGCCTCACACGGGGTGAGATAAACATCTGAGTAAGCTCAGGGTCCTTGGAGGCATCTCCTCCACCCTGGCTCACTCACCATGACACAAGTCATCAAGGTTTCACAACACACAGGCCTCCCGGCCCTCATAACAATACAAGTAAGTCATCTAGCTCTAATGTAAGGTGGATCCAATCAACACCAAACCTCAGTGTGAAACCGGAATTCACACCCGTGCCATCCCATCGGGAGCTACCCCTTATGCATGGACTCACGTATATGGTACCTCTGAGATTATGCAATCAACCGCAACGGGACACACCTATCTCTTGGTCTTAAGGGATCATCATCACCCTGGGATCTCATCAACCATGAGCAAACCAAACTAGGAGGTGCGCTCTACTCCTAGGGAGGTCCATATCTATCTAACTGGCCAGAAGATCTATCAACAGGTATCATAGACGTACAAACATAGATATAAGCATACATATCATTATGAGTAATGCAACAACCATCAATGCATGCATCATGAATGCGACCATCACTCCCTCGGAGCATGGTGGAACACAGCAAGTGGGAAACATCCCCAAGGGACTAAGAACTTACCTGGCAAAGCCGAGCTCTGCAGTTCTTCCCTTGCTCTGTGGCCTACGCCACTGACACCCGTGGTGTCACGCCCTATACAAGGCATATGAACATATATCAACATCCATACAGCCACATAAAGCATAAAACATAACACGGTTCTCAACCGTTTCAATGAAAAGACTCACAATCCTTTCCAAAACCACAAGGTCATCTAACCTAAGGTTCATCCGGGCTTATCACTCACAAGCCATCTCATAGACCCTCAGTGTCTATCTCATGCCCACACGGCACTTGAGTCATCACAAGACTCGGTGCAAGCCAACCTCAAAAGTTCAAAGCTCTACATAAGCCTTAGCTCAAGGGCTCACACATGGTTTGAACAGTTCTTCCACACATAAGGCACCGTTCCAACAGCCTTCCAAGGCCATCAAAGCCACCAACCAAGGCTTTTGCATGTCAAAACAAAGCTAAGCAACTCAGCCTATCTACCAACATGCACCACAAAGAGCCAAGGAAACAAAGTTCACCAAACTCACATTTGAGAGCTAATCCTTCATCCTCACAACATTCTAAACACATGTTTCTAAAGGACCCAAGGCTAATACTAGCTCTATCACAAGTGGGTCACTATTCACCCAAAACCCCAACTCACAAATTAAATGGTGAATCTTGAGTTTCTTACCTCAAGGATGACACGGAAGGCCCAAGGACGACTCCCCCTAGCTTGGGTACCCACGAATCGCCACTGTTCCTCGCCGAACTCAAGTTCTATAAATTTCCCTTGAGAAAGGGATTCTTTAATTTGGGGGTTTTCAAGGAGAATTGATGAAGGATTCAAGCTCACTAAGTGTTTCTAGCAAAATTGGTGTTTAAAGGAAGTGATTTGGTGAACAAATCAAGGTTTAGGAAGCTTGGGAGCTTCAAAAATGGTGGAAGGGCGTTCAGAGGAAGAAGAAGAAGCTTTCCCCTTCAAAAATCGTGAAAATGGCCTTTTATAGGCCCACTTCCCACGCTACTGGCGTGGCATTCTAGTGAAAAATAGCTTTCTGGAGCACTTCCCACGCTATCAGCGCGAGTCCCACGCTACCAGCGTGGCATTCCAGTGAAAAATAGCTTTCTGGAGCACTTCCCACGCTACTGGCATGGCTCCCACGCTACTGGCGTGGCATTCCAGTCGTCATTAAATCCGTCGCTAATTCTGTCGTTAATTCCGTCACTAAGCTTTTTGCGACCGAAAATAGAAAATTTAAACTTCTTTTTCCTTTTTCTTTATATATAAAGCCAAGGTTATTATAATAAAAGTGAGGTTGACTTGGAAGACGCTTATGATGATTTGAATAGAAGATTTTTGCATAGAATTAATTCACATGAAGTTAAGGAGGCTTTGAAGAGGATGAAGAATAATAAAGCTTTGAGACCCGATGACATCCTTATTGAATTGTTGAGAGACCTGACAGATGTGACAATAAAATGGTTGACCAATCTTTTCAATAAGATTATTCAATCAAATAAGATGTCTGATGCTTGTAGGAAAAATATGTTTGTCCCTATTTACGAAAACAAGGGATATATTTAGAATTGTTATAACTATAAAGACATTAAGCTCATGAGCCATACAATGAAGTTTTGGGAGAGAGTTAGAATATTGCTCAAGGAGGAAAATCAAATTTCTGTAAATCAATTTGGATTTATGCCAGGAAGATGTAACATGGAAGTTATTTTCTTGATGCGATAATTAATGTAAAGGTATCGAGAAAAGAAAAAAGACTTACATATGGTGTTCATAGATCTTGAGAAAACATACGATAAGGTTCCAAGAAAAGTTTTATGGTGGGTTCTTGAGAAGAAAAAAATATCAGTAAAATATGTAAATGCAATCAAGAATATGTATGATAAGACCATCACATGTGTGAAAGTTTGTAGTGGAACATCAAGTTATTTTCCTATTACGGTAGGTGTACACCAAGGTTCAGCTCTTAGTCTTTATCTCTTTGCGTTAGTGATAGATGAACTAACAAAAGATATTCAAGAGGAAATATCGTGGTGTATTCTTTTTACAGATGATATTGTGCTTATTGATGAGACCAAATATGATATTAATAGGAATCTTGAATTGTTGAAAAACACTTTGGAGTCCAAAGGATTCATGATAAGTCAGAACAAGACTGAGTGTATAAAGTGTGAGTTTTCGCTAGTAATAGATGGTGATCAAGACCATGTGCATCTACTTGGTCAATAGGTACCCAAAAAAGATAATTTTAGATACTTGGGATCAATTTTGCAAAAAAGTAGAGAGATTGATGAAGATGTAAATCATAGAATCATAACAGAGTGGATGAAATGACGAAGTGCACCTGGATTTTATGTGATCGCAAAATTCTCCTTAAGCTAAAAGGAAAATTCTATAGAACAGTTGTAAGACCTGTAATGTTATATAGAGCTCAATGTTGGCCATCACATAGACAACATGAGTATAAAATAAGGGTAGCAGAAATGAGGATGTTAAGGTGGATGTGTGTTTATACAAAGATGAATAAGGTAAGAAATGAAAATATGTGACGAAAGGTAGCAGTAGTACCGGTGAGTGAAAAGATGAAAGAGCATAGATTGAGATGGTTTGCGTAAGTAATGAGACGACCCCTGGATGCTTACTCTTGTAAGAATAAGAGTCTGTTACCAAGAGCTCGACACAAAGAGAGGTAGATGTAGACTGAAAATTACTTGGGGAAATGTAATTAAAAAAGACTCAATGAAGTGGGATATAGATTGACGAAAGGTGTTTCTTAGGACGGAATGGAGAAAAACTATAAACTTGGTGGAGGGTTAGACCCGTTATCATCTCCATGTTCCAGACAGTATCTTTTTAGTTATTTTTCTCTTCATTTTTTTCCCTCCTTTTACCTTTTTCTATCTTATTTTCTTTTCTTTTGTCTTATGTTTCCTTTTTCTTTCTCACTTGTTTTTTTTTTCAAATTCCTCATATTTATCATTGGGTTTATCTACCACCGATTCCAATTAATTTGGGTTAAAGATGTTATTGATATTGAGAATAAAACTTTACGGTTGAAAACGAACCAAAACAAATTGTTACAAAAAGAAAAAAGAAATAAGCATAGTTAGTTGGCCCTATACAATTAATAATTTGCATTCGGGGTAATAAGACATTTTTATATATAATGGTTCAAAAACCAAGCACAAGAATTTCCAAACTGAAATTTGGACAAAAAACTTGTGGCTAAAGCTCCACCTTTAGAATTGGTTCCCAGTACAGATTGTTGCAGTCGAAGGAACGTGGTATCCCTGACCTGACCCTCATCACGTCTTTTTTTGTTCTTCCTATATATATACAACACATGCATAGAAATTAAGGGTGTTTGTGACACAAATGGAAACGGATTTACCTGTGTCTCAAAATTTTGATAGGATTAAATTTTTAACTTAAAATTGACTCAATTAAGATAGGATATAATAGTAACGTAAAACAAGATGGAATCAACCTAATTTGTTGACATACTACATTAATTTAATATTATATATAATTAAATTGAATAATTAAAGTATATAATTATAAGTAATGTATGATTTCTCTTCTTAATTAGAAAGTACATTAACTCATGTGAGATTCGTGAGAACATCGAAGATTCGAAGCCATGAATTGCTGCCACTTCTATACTCAATTAAGGAGCTAGCTTTATTCTTGGTTGCACCTTCCTGTATTAATAAGAGTTTAAGAATTATTTTTCTTGTTATTTTTGCTTTCTCTTTTCAAAAGTCTGTCCATAAAAGACATGCGTAAGATTTATTCCTGCGTGGTCTGTAATTCAATTGACTACATATATAATGATTTAGATTTAACCTTAATTAAAGGATTCCACAGAATCTCATTCATATCTTTTTCAAAGAGTAACCTAATTAGAAAAAAGAAATTGTATAGTGTTTAATATATTGTCACTCTTTTGGTTAGTATACGTACATCATGAATCTCATTTTTCTTTTGATAGTGCCTTATATAAATTGGACTATGTATGTAATTAGCTTTTCAAGTCAAGAGAAAACTTCAAACAAACCAAAGCAGGCCTAGAAAATTAGTTTGTAATAACAAGTAAATAAATTAGACTCACTTACCAAAATTTTAAACCATAAGTCCTAACCTGAAATATTTCCATCCCTAGCTACATCCTCCATCCATTAGTGTTTTGGAGAAATAATGGTACTAAGAAAAGAATGGTGTAATAGTAATAACATTGATAGTAACTAATTAAGGCTGTTTATGGAAAGACGAAGTGTGGGGACGAAAGCAAATATTGGCTTTAGCTTTAATGGTGGTGATAGGGAGGTGGAGGTCCCATGCATGGCCATGAATGCATAATTAAACACTGCAAACATGACTCTTCATTCTCGGTTGATAGTTCTGTTTCTTTGACAGAAAAGTCAAACAAAAGCAAACCTCACCCGATCTGCTACCAGATATACGTACTTATCATAATTCATAACATCATATGCTATCACTTAACTTTTCATTCTTCTATCTTCACCCTTCTTGAAGTGCAAATTCAAATGCAGGCACATATTTGCACCCATTATTCTCTTCTCTCATTTCACTTCAATCTGTCTCTTGGCTGCTGCATATATATACTGTACTACTGTGTCTCACTTCTTTTCCCTCCAAATTGGAGATCACTACATCAAAGTGCCACTTTTATTCTATTTGATTTTGTTACTTTTCTACACTCCACTTGCTATTCACCACTCACGTGTTTGTCTCAAAATCAGAGATCGAGTTGGTGGTATTTACTATATATATATCGGCAAAAAAATTAATTAATTGTAATTTAAATAAAAAATTACACAAATGCAGCAATTTGCAAAGTATATATAAATGTATGGCAATTAAACACGCCGGGTCAAGACGTGTTGAATCACGTCCACCATGGACGTGTTCAATCACGCCCACCCACGACGCAATCAAGCCCCATTCACGTCCACACAGGACATGACCCAACCCATTCACGTCAGCTAGGGACGTGATCCAGCACCCTTATAAAAAAGTCCAACTTCAGCATTTCTCCCACACTTGCTACACTTGCTTATCTCTCTAAGTTTTTTTTTCTCTGACTTCTCTATAGATTCGGATTTGAATTCGAGGCTTCGTGCAGGGAAACTCTATCAATCAAGTAAGTCTTGCTCAAATATATGATTTTTAAATTACATGAAATATATTATATTGTTGTATTAAAGAATTGTTATTGACTTAGGTTGGAAATTACATATGTTGTTGTCACTTAGAATATTATTAGTTAATTACGTAGGTTTATTTGGGTTACAATATTATTAGTTAGTGACTTAGATTATCATTAAGTATGGCCTCAAGGTTATTACCTTGGTTACGTAGGTTATGACCTAGGTTTAGGGTTTAGGGTACAATTAGTGGGTGACCTAGGTTTTCATTAGTTAGTTACGTAGGTTATGACCTAGGTTTTATGACCTATGTTTTGATTAGTTAGTTTTGTAGTTTAAGACCTAGGTTTATTGACTTACAATATTATTAGTTTAGGGTTTAGGTTATCATTAAGTACGGCGTCAAGGTTATTACCTTGGTTACGTAGGTTATGAACTAGGTTTAGGGTTTAGGGTAGAATTAGTTGGTGACCTAGGTTTTCATTAGTTATTTACGTAGGTTATGACCTAGGTTTTCATTAAGGACCTACGTAAGACATAGATAATAAATTTTTTCAAATAATTTTTCTTCCAAATGAAATAAATTATCATAATATGCTTATAGATTTTTCTATGTTGTATTAAAGAATTGTTTTTGATCTAGGAAATTGTTACTTGTTAGTTGTTACTTATGTTAGAAATAGTTACTTGTTAGTTGTTATAGATTTATTTGGCATAGAATATTATTAGTTAATTACGTAGGTTATCACCTAGGTTTGCATTAGTTAGTTACGTAGGTTATGACCTAGGTTTATCGACTTATAATATTATTAGTTAGTCACTTAGAATATTATTAGTTAATTACGTAGGTTATGACTGATGAGTCACTATTTGTCACTATTTACTCATCTTTCTGTACTCATTTTAATCCCTAACTTGTGCTTAATTGTTTATATTTTGCACTATTTCTCATTTAGGATTTAATTGGACCGATAATTCAGATTTTAACTAATTTGGATTTTCTAAGTTTAATTATTCCTATTTTTATTTTCAGGGCAGTTTAATAATTGAATG
>PYAF01002213.1:6237-35996 GCA_007407185.1 Glycine tomentella | reverse complement strand
ACGTTTTCACCGATTATTTGACCTTATGAATAACTTTTGTAAAGGTACTTTAGGTATTTCAGGCCATAACACCTCCTATCTACACCAGCTCTCATTTCACAGAGTCAAATTCAAACTTCATCACAATTTTAATTTCAATATGCCATATGGCTCAGAACAACCTCCTGACTACATCTCTCTAAAGAACCTAAGCCTAATTTCAGCCCTATCAATATTTGGTTACTATTCATCCAATTTCCCAGTCCATAATTAAACGGTTAAAACATGAGTTTCTTACCTCAGATTAATAGAGGAAAGCTGGAGAAGTCTTTCTCCTCGCTCTGGTATCCTGGAACCAGCTTCTTTTCCTTCCAAAACTTACTCTCTGAGGAAACTCAAAGAAATGGAGGTTTTCTCACAATTTTTACACCTAAGGCTGGATTTTGGCTTCTATGTGATTCAAATCAAGTTTAGAAGTGATTAGTAGGTGTTTTATGGCTTTAGGATGAAGATATGAAGCTTCTAAGGTGCTCTAATGGCTGCCTGGGGTCAAGGAGGAAGAGGAACAGTGGTTTCCCCAGAAAATTCGCGATTTGGCCTTTTATAGGTGGCCTAACCGACATACCGCACCCTTGGCGCCACGTTGGCGCTCTTGGCGCCAGTTTCCAGTGCATCTGGCGCCCTTGGCGCCATCCTGGAGCTCCTGGCGCCAACATACAGTGTATCTGGCGCCCTTGGCGCCATCCTGGCGCTCCTGGCGCCAAAATCACGCATCTGTGGCGCTCTTGGCGCCACTCTGGCGCTCCTGGCGCCAGACTCCGTCGCTAATTCTGTCGCTAAATCTGTCATTAAGGCTTTTGCGACGGAATTTTATAAATTTTAATTTTTTTTCTTTCATAAAAGCCTAGGTTATTATACCATCAATTTGAATAACCGGCTTACAAAAATTGAAAGCCTCACAACATTGTCTGAAGGTGCAAAAAATGTGGTGAAACACACATTTATGATGAAATATTCTATGAGCCACATAATAATTTTTTGTTTGAAGTTGATAAACAAAACCTGGTGAAAAGCGAAGCATGTATTCACACCACCTCGGAAAAAATGCATATGATTCCTCCCAATCACCGTAAATAATTGTCATTGCTTTCTGCTTTGCATACCATGCCTTTCTATATGAAACTTTGTATCCATAAGAATGAGTTATCCTTTCCTGGACTAGTCCAATTGAACATGGTGGATCATGCTTTATCATCGCTAATAGTAAAAAAATAATCATGTTATCATTAATAATAACAATAAAATCATTACTTCTCATCATTATCATCTCATCCAATAACTTACCTAGTACGAGTGAAACAATAACATCAGTATCAAGTTGTCTGTGGTCTTGAGAAATATGATCATTTAAGCAATTGTGATCCCCGTCCCATTTGGTAACCACCCATCTTTCACCGTACGTTGGTTTCATTACCCTAACCCTCCATGGACAATTCTGGTCATGCGCACGACATTTCATGCTTAACTTTGTCGGCGTACTTTCAACCACGATAGCTTCCTAATGCTCCTTCACGAGGTTCCGCTTGATTTCCATTTGCACATCTTCTTTTGATGCAAATTCCTGTTTCACAAACAACTTATTCCCTAATACCCATGGACCCTCAACTGAACCTGAACCAGTGGCAGAATCTTGTTCACTTGGATAATCCTAATCAATGTAGGTGTAATGTGGGATTCCATCCCAAAAAGTAGTATTACCCTCACCTACATATGCAAATTCCCATATTTATTACAATAAAATACATACACAATAAACAAACATATATATGTAAGTAACCATTGTTTGGTAACACACCTTGACATTGTTGCGGTAAATGAGACTCCCCTGCATCCTCTTGTCGTTGGGTTTCATGCTCCCTCACGACTGAGTAATGTACTTGTATTTGAGTTGCGCTTCGACCATGATCCTCATCATCGTCTGAAGCACTAGCATTCTCAGCAAGAAGACGATCTTCCATTGCGATATTTTCATCATCGTCATCGTCAATATCGTCATCCATAACCCTAGTAGGGTCATTTTCATCTTCCATAGACAAATTCACAACTGGAGCAGCAGATGCTGATGCTCCACGAGAATAATTGAAATCAACTGACCTCGTTGGTAAAGCCACATCCTCTACTCCAGCAAAATCCACGTACAACTCTAAGAAATTTTTCCTTGACTGGTTGAAGAATTCTCCTATTACAAATTCTAAGTCTTCGCCATCAATTACTTTCATGCTGATATATTTATCATCGCACCATATTCTTGCAGTGACCATCGTGATAGAGATTCATTGCCTTTGAGAACTAACTTTTGACTGATTTTTTCATGCAATTCGTCAATGGTTGAGTTGCGGTTGATACGTGTTCCCCTTTTCTCTCATTCGAAAACAACACCATGTCGGCTCTCAATTTTGCTACCATTATAATATAAAACAATACGAACAAAATCACCATCTCCAGACATCTTTTTATATATGACCAATGACTACAAGATCACAAAGATGATGAACACATGAGCACGGTCACGCCTGTAACACAGAAAAATCTATAAGCATATTATGATAATTTATTTCATTTGGAAGAAAAATTATTTGAAAAAATTTATTATCTATGTCTTACGTAGGTCCTTAATGAAAACCTAGGTCATAACCTACGTAAATAACTAATGAAAACCTAAGTCACCAACTAATTGTACCCTAAACACTAAACCTAGTTCATAACCTACGTAACCAAGGTAATAACATTCAGGCCGTACTTAATGATAACCTAAACCCTAAATTAATAATATTGTAAGTCAATAAACCTAGGTCTTAACCTACAAAACTAACTAATCAAAACCTAGGTCATAAAATCTAGGTCATAACCTACGTAAATAACTAATGAAAACCTAGGTCACCCACTAATTGTACCCTAAATCCTAAACCTAGGTCATAACCTACGTAACCAACATCATAACCTTGAGGTCGTACTTAATGATAATCTAAGTAACTAACTAATAATATTGTAACTCAATAAACCTAGGTCTTAACCTACATAAATAACTAATCAAAACCTAGGTCATAAAACCTACGTCATAACAAGTAACTATTTCTAACCTAAGTCAATAAAAATTCTCTAGATCAATAGCAATTCTCTAAGACAACAACATAATATATTTCATGTAATTTAAAAATAATATGTTTGACCAACAGTTACTTGCTCGAAATAAAACCCGAATCTAGAGAGAAGTCACAGAACAAAAGCCTTCAGAGATAAGCAAGAGCTCTGCAAATGCTGAAGATGGGTGCAAATGCTGTATGAGGGGTATATATAGGGGACCAGGGTCACGTCCTAGGCAGGCGTGATAGGTGCTGGGTCACGTCCAGGGAGGACGTGAATGGTGCCCAGTTACGTCGTGAGTGGGCGTGATTGAACACGTCTTGGCCCAGCGTGTTTAATTGCCATACATTTGTATATACTTTGCAAACTGCTGCATTTTTGTAATTTTTTATTTAAATTACAATTAATTAATTTTTTTGCCTATATATATCATAGGAGTTTGCATATATATAATACTTGAAAATGGCTGTTACAAATATATTTTATATTTTAATACTATTGAATGATTTTGAATCCATGATTAGGTTTTAAGATGTTCTCACATATTTCTTTAACATATATTAGGTGGATTTTATATGAATTTCATTAAAAATACATATACTTAAGTGGGTTCTCACGGCAAATTCATTCGACAATAAAAATTACGTTGTTAATAAATATTTTCTTCATTTTTTTTTTTGTGTTTACTTGTTTTATGTTTTAGTTAATATAATAAATTTTAAACTACTGAACATAATTAAAATATGTGCTCAAATTAATTTTAATTTATAATACTGTATTTAAATATATATATCACCGTATGTAAAACTAATTTAATTTGACCTTAAACCAGATGTCTTCTTAGCCACTTGAATGTGTCTATCCAGTTTATTGGTAGAGAAGCCAACTGTGACCCATTCTTTGGTCTCCCCTCTTTCTCTTGCTGACATTCGTCGGAAGGATAGTCTCGAATAGTTTCTTTTAGTTTTTCCCCAGAAGAAAAAAAAAAACAGATCGATGTCTTCTTATTAACCAATTTAATCTACTTTAAAAAAACCAATTTAATCTCTTTATTTTTTTATTGCCAAACTCCTTTAAACTAGTCAGATATAGATGGGACACATGATTTATATGCACATTTGAATTGACTTGTTTCAGAATTAAAGAGTTTTATTTGCTAAAGTTAACCTATTTCGAGATAAACATTAAGTTTATGAACAAGATGAAAGGTATTTGAGAGAGGTTTTATAAAAAGACTATTTTTAAAAAAATTCTTCCAAAATATTTTTTTTTTAAAATTAATCATAAAGACTTGAAAATACATGTCTCTGGTCCCGCCCGTCGTGTAGTAAAGGTTTACTTAAAAAATTCTAACGGATACATGGGAAAAAAATCTAGCGGATAAACTAGATAAATAGTTCTAGCGGATAACTACGGAGAACAATGATGAAGATGCATAACATGCATTTCATTTATTAATATCAAAATAAATTTTGATGAAGGATGAATGTTTCTTTTGGATGAGGAAAAAATTTAAGTAAATTGGATCTTAAGAATTCATTAGAGTTATAATAAACTTTAATACTCATATAAAACATATATTTATAAAATACTTATAAATTATCTATTAACAAGATTTTTACATTTGCCAAATCAAATTGAATTCACGTTATTTTTAAATATGAATCTTTGTGGGTATGAAAGGATGAGTGCTTGAAAAAAAGTACAAGGTGAGAGTGGAGAAACTGAGAATGAATGACAATAATAATAAAACAACTCAAATTGTCACACACGTGCATTTGCACAGTGATCTAAATCACCACATCTTACTGTACTTTCACCCCTTCGCCATTTTCCAACCCAAATTTCAAAACACACCAAAACTCCAAATAATAATAAATAAATAAATAAAATTTACAAAAAGCAAAAACGTTCCTACTTTTTATATAAACAATAGAGGCACAATTCTCTCTCTCACACAGAACAACAACTAGCTGCAAAGCTTTTTGTGTTCTGCAACTGAAGTGAAGGAAAAGAAGCAGAAACCAAATCATGTGTTCTCTACTTTGGAGTTCCATTGCATTGTGTGTAGCTTTCCTACTCCTTGAACTTGGCATTGTGCACCCTTCACCCTCACACCATAGGATCACTCGCTTGCCGGGTCAACCCCATGTTCAGTTTCATCAGTTTTCAGGTTATGTAACCGTTGATGACAAAAACCAGCGTGCACTCTTTTTCTACTTTGCTGAAGCCGAAAAAGATGCACTTTCCAAGCCGCTTGTTCTTTGGCTCAATGGAGGTGCTCCTCACTTGTAAATGAAAATTTCTCAATCAGATAAGAATTTGAAAACTTATTCTTTGTGTTGTGTCATGTTCTTTTGAAGGGCCTGGTTGTTCTTCTCTTGGAGTTGGTGCATTTTCAGAGAATGGACCATTTAGGCCCAAAGGTGAGGTCTTGGTTGGAAACCAATTCAGCTGGAACAGAGGTAACTACCTATCTATCTTTTTTAACAAATTTTTGTCTATACATATCTATTGGTTTTCATTAATGGGGGTGGTTTCACTTTTAGCATAACTTTGAGAATATGACATGCTGATTAGCATTGTGCACATATATATGAGTTGCAGAAGCGAATATGCTCTATTTGGAAACGCCAATTGGAGTTGGATTCTCTTACTCAACTGATACTTCCTCTTATGAGGGTGTGAATGACAAAATTACAGGCAAGTTTTTAATGTTCACCCTTCTCTATTTGACATCTCCAACTTTTTACTTTTTTAGTCCCCCCTAAAATAATTCTCAATGTCATTGGTTTGAATGGTGATTGGTAAAGAACCATTAGATGCAAGTATTTTCACATGGCTAAGAAAGAGTTTCTAAAGGAAGATCCGGGCCAACTTTCTTTCTTCTTCATTTTCCCCTTCTTAATTAGTTCTCACTATCTCCCTTTTGCTTTTCTTGTTTGTTATCTTTACCTTTTACAAAATTCTGTCCAAAGTTCGCAGAGTTTTGCCCAAAGTTTTGCTTATTAACATAATGTTATTTCACAACCTGCTATTTTACTTTACAGTTATGCCTTTTCCACTTCCTAAATGGTGCTTCTTTCCTTACAAAATAAACAGATATGCTCCTTTAAAGATTCCCTTGGTTTTCTGAAACACTTTGTCTTTCTCTTTATAGCCAGGGATAACTTGGGGTTCTTGCAAAGCTGGTTTATAAAGTTCCCAGAATACAGAAACCGAAGTTTGTTCATTGTAGGAGAAAGCTATGCAGGTAACTCTACCATCTATTTATGTTTTTTCATTTATGAAGAAGCTATGGTTAAAATATGCATATATTTATGTATTTTGTAATTTATGATTAGGCCATTATGTTCCTCAGCTGGCTGAACTTATGCTCCAATTCAACAAAAAGGAGAAGTTATTCAATTTAAAAGGCATTGCTGTGAGTTATAGCACAAACTTCCGATTATTCTTCTTTTCTTGTTCCTGCCACGTGTCAGCTTGCTTTTATCCTTCTGATATCCGTTAAGATTTTGAAAACTAGAAAGCACAAAAGTTCAGCTAAAGATTCATCAATTTTGCAATTTGACTAAGGAATTTAGGCATCTGAAGCTAGTTTCCTTTGGTGCAGCTTGGTAATCCAGTTCTAGAATTTGCAACAGATTTCAATTCGAGAGCTGAGTTCTTCTGGTCACATGGATTAATTTCAGATACAACGTACAAAATATTCACTTCTGTTTGTAACTATTCAACATATGTGAGGGAATACTATAATGGTGCTGTTTCTCCTATCTGTTCAAGTGTTATGAGCCAAGTTAGTACGGAAACAAGTAGATTTGTTGACAAATATGATGTGACCCTTGATGTTTGTTTATCTTCAGTGTTCTCACAAACCAAAGTCCTCAATCCCCAGGTGAATTTATCCTATAGCTTCTCTTCAATTCCAACTGTCACAACCACTTGATTTTCTATGTAACTTCAACCAAAGTACTGAGGGCATGAAATTCTGGTCTTGTTTTTTTATGTCATACAGCAAGTAACTGAAACCATAGATGTATGTGTGGAAGATGAAACAGTCAATTATCTGAACAGGAAAGATGTGCAGTCAGCTATGCATGCACGTCTTGTTGGAGTTCAAAGATGGTCTGCTTGCAGCAAGTAATTCTCCTCTCTAGCCTTCACTTATATTTTGTGTTGTGTTTATGAGAACCATGAAAAAACATGTTCAGAAACTAATCGAGTTAAACCTTGTGTTCTACCCTGCCTCTCTTCATATAAGCATGTTTTTTAGTGTTGTTGCTGTTTCGAGTCTTGGACAGAAACATCCTGTTACTTTATGCTATATGCTTATCAGTGTCTCTTGTTAATATAATGAGTCTTATGCTATATGCTTATCAGTGTCCTGGATTATGAGCTGCATGACTTGGAGATACCAACAATCACGGTTGTGGGGAAGCTAGTCAAGGAGGGAATACCAGTATTGGTTTACAGGTACATCATACATGTTTACATCCTTATGAAGTGAAAATTCTATTCTAGATCAAATGAATTTGGCATAACAGATTACAGTGTGCATAATTGGCTTTGAGAATGAATTTATAATTGTTGTTTTGCAGTGGTGATCAGGATTCAGTTATCCCACTGACTGGAAGTAGAACACTAGTACATAAATTGGCAAAAGAACTAGGATTGAACACCACTGTGCCATACAGGGTGTGGTTTGAGAAGCAGCAGGTGAACCTTGTTCTGTTGAGTTTTGCTGATATTACTGGTCACATTGAATTCGAGTTTACTATCTATGTAACATCAATGTAAATAATTTTATAGTGTCAACAAAAAAAAAAAATATGGTAGTTATAATTTTTAGGATAACTATCGTAAAAGTCAATAAATTTACTAGAAAAAATAGATTATGCACTAATAATATAAATAATGCCCGTCCAATAATAAATTAACATGGACAATAAGTTTGTTAACTTTGATAATAATTACTACCTTAGAAGTCATGTGTCATGATTTCTAATTGGTTGACATGTAATTTTTTTAATAGTATATAGCAATTAAATTCAACTTATATATAATAATTTGTGATTGAATGACTTTATAAAAACTGTGAGTGCATATACTGGTTACTCATTGAAATTTTGTTGTGCTTATGAAGTATAGCATGCTTGTTTCAGGTGGGTGGGTGGACTCAAGTTTATGGTAACATCCTTTCATTTGCCACCATCAGGGGAGCATCACATGAAGCTCCATTTTCACAGCCTGAGAGATCACTTGTGCTGTTCAAGTCCTTCTTAGAAGGAGGACCACTACCACAAGAGTTTTGATATGCATATATATGATGGTGGTGTCGGTAAAATGTGATTGTTGGATTGTAGTTTAATTCGTTTCTCTGTTAATCAATGGTGCCCAATTTCAAGTGTAGAAAATTTTGTAAAGTTCTCAAGTAAGAAGGGAGGGAATTTGTTGTATTTCTTTTTTTTTTTTTTTTGTCAGTGCCTTGTTTACTTTTACTATTTATAAAGCTGCATTATGTAACTAGCAGTAACTATCTGCTCTTAATTATGTTAATCGGTAACATAGTGGAATAATCTTCGGTTGTGTTTATTTTTCAAGAGCGGAAATTAATTAGTAAATTCTGGAAAGTTACACCTATTAAAGAAGGGGAAAAAAAGTTACACTGGTAACATACATGTGTTTCAGAACTGTATGGCTAAGCTTCATATACACTTGTCTATCTTATTTTTAAAAAAATGAGCATCACCTGCTTATAGTTATGCAACCTAATAGCTAGTCATAATTAGAAGTGCATTATTCAATTGGCGAAACTTCATTTATTTCTGGTCAAAAGAAGCAAATGTATGGAATGATTATTGTCTATGTCTGGCAGGACCTAGGCCAATGAGATACCGTGTTATTGTTATGCAAACTAATGAGTAATGGCTAACCATAATTCAAAATGTATCTTCCAAATAACACAATGGAGTAGACTCTAGGAAGCCATTGGAAACAAATCACAAAATGCACTTGCTAGCTTTTGAAAAATTGGTGCACTAAATGGTAGGCATACTAGGCCAATAAATTATTGAAAGAGGTTAATGGAACAATTTCAGGAAATTTCATCTTAAGGAACTTGAAAATGAATATTTAATTTTAAGGAATATAAAAAGTTCAAAATGTTAAAAGGGACCAACTTATTTAAAGAGAAGGACCGTTATATTTCAATTAATAAACAATAATGGCCTTATAAAGAAATTTGTGAAGTTTTTTTGTTCTTCATGAAGATTTAGCAGTTATAAATTGAATTTTATTTTGGATACATGGAACTGGAAAAGAATTTGTAAATGATTATTACTTTTGATTGACTAGTAATAGGTAATTTTTTATATTGGAAATATAAGGTTCAAAAAATTACGAATGAGTTATGAGAGTTTTTGTATGGCCATTTGTTGCCATTGCGTATCTAATAGTAAATAACATTGTTTCGTAAAAATACATAAAGTTATGAAAAGTTCTGTGTACAGTAACCACTTATTATAGAATCATTATTTGCAAGTTTTATATTAAATCGTAAATTAACAATTATTTTATGAATGGCTATTATTTAGTATTAAATAGTTATTTGTTCTATTAAATGATTAAGAAAATAATAAATTTATTTTCATAAAGATACACGAAAACTATAAAAAATGTAAATACTTATTATTTATTAATCAGAAATTATTTATTCTTAAGGAGTGTCCATTATTTTTATTTTGAGAATTTTTGTCCAATACCTAAAATATAATTCCTCTAAAAATATTTATTGTACCGTCCAAATATGGTAAAATTACGCGTGACCATCACTGCAAGGTCATCGTACACGTGGACCCTTCCACGTCAGTACTGCTACATTAATAGTACTTATTTAGTTTATAAGTGTCAACCCGAACACACATGTCAGGGTTCCATGTTAGCCTTGCTACAGGAGCGTGAATGTCGACCTTCTACAGGAGCATTGATGCCAACAATATTTATCTCCTTATTAACAGCATATCAAATATGTCTGGATATTCAAATAGGTGCAACCACCTTATCATATAATATTTCAACAAGTTATCTACGAGTTGTTACTTATCTACAAGTAACAGTATATCAATAAAGTACACATTATCTTCTATTTGAATTAAATAACTGTTTGCTATCATCTGTTATTATCTTATCAATAGATTATCAATAAACAAAGGTCCAAGACCCATAATCCACGCTATAAATACAACCATACAGGTTCTCTCTAAACACAATATTCATACAAACTACATATATGATTACACAAGACTTGAGTACATTACTCAATATACTCATTCTCTATATCTCTTACTCAGTTATTCTCTTATAATTGATGTACTTACTTGAGCATCAGAGTGTCTTTATTTTGTTTTGCAAGTCCTTTTCCTAAACAAAGGCGAATCACCGTCCGACGTGCTGAATTTGGAGTCTACCTAGACCACGTCTAGCCCACACGTGGAATTTCCAAATTATGGTAAGAACATTTGGCACCCACCGTGGGGCCCAGGTAAAGCTTACCTTGTGGCCTCGCACTCAAATCACCCGTCGGTACGCATTCATGGCCAGTACACGCTCCAGCGTTAGACGCGACACCCCTGTCGATGTGTCTAACCCCTCGCAGACTACCATGACAAATGCCGACACAATTCAACAACTCCAGAACCGCATGACAGAGATGAAATGCAAATACCAGGAAGTGATCCAATGGTTGAAAGCCGACCGTGATCACCGGGAAGCCAGAGCCAGACATCCTCAGGGAGATGAACATTCCCCTGTCACCAAAGAAGAACAGACGCAAGGAGAATCGCATCCTCGACAACATGTCAACCAGGTATTCCTATTCAACACAGGGCAACCAACTGGAGAGGCATAACACACGGTGCAATCCTCTCGTCGTCCGCATCAGGGAAGTCGAAGTTCGTTCGGTTGGAAACCTTTACATTTAGAGAGGTATGATGGCACCACCAACCCCGACGAACACCTGTATGCCTTCCTATCACAGAAAATCTTTATACAAATAACGATGCCATATTATGCCGGGTGTTCCCTAACTCTTTGAAGGGGGCAACCTTAACATGGTATGGTAGCCTCTCTGAAAGGTCCATCGACAGTTTCAACACCCTTGTCGAAAAATTCAGCGCACAATACGCAACCAGCCGAACCCATAGGCTGGCATCCGCTACACTAGTGACATTGCGCCAAGCAGACGACGAATCTCTCAGCAGGTTCATGGAACGATTTGGGCAACTGACTGTCCAGATTAGAAATCTCAACCCCAAGGTAGCACTGCATTCGATGATGCTGGCTCTTCGACCTAGCAAGTTCGTAGACAGTCTATGCAAGAAACCTCCCTCTAGCATGGACAAAATACGCGAACGAGCCAAAGGTTACATACAGATGGAAGAAATGTCAAAGTTCAGAAACGAAATCCGACGGGTTGGACAAAAGCGAGAAAAACACGAAGTATCCACCAAAGTCGACCCACAGAGGTCAGACAGAAGGCAAAAGCTGCACAAGCCACAACTTTTCCCGAAAGGACCTAGGTTCGAGAGATATACTACCCTAACGGTCAATCAAGCCACAATCATGGAACAAGCCTTCAACACCGGCTTACAGGTGACACTACCAACTCCCATAAAGTTAGGAAGAAACCCTAACAAATATTGTCACAACCATCGTGGCCAAGGCCATAGCACAGAAGAATGTCTGACCTTGAAAGATAAGATAGAAGAACTTATCCAAGCAGAACACTTATCACAGTTCGTAAGAAGACCTGATAATTATCCATTGGAAAACAAATAGGAGGGTGACAAGGGGATCGATTTAGCAATAGAGACAACGATAGACAAAGAGATTGCACAGAAGACCGAGGAAGGCAACGACAACCGCAACCTAGACGCGAACGTCAACCCCCTCGTCAACAAGAAGAGGAGATCGCTCAACATATTCACTGTGTAATCTATACCATTGCAGGTGACTTCTCATACGGAGGATCATTCAGTCAATCTCGAAAGAGAAACTTGCATGTTATTCGGGATATTGACATAAATAGTGTCAACGCTCCCCCATTGCGAAGTCTACCTCCCATTACATTTATCAATGCAGATTTCGATGAAATTAATCCTGTCGACCAGGATGACCCCATGGTCGTTTCCCTCATAATTGTCAATTTCCAGGTGACAAAAGTACTCATTGATAAGGGCAACTCCGCTGACGTCTTATATCTAACGACTTTTCAGAAACTGGAGATCTCGTTAAGCTCCATATAGGCTCATCTGGATCTACTACTTGGCTTCGCTGGAGAAAGGATAGAAACCTTGTGCTATGTCGACCTAATGACCACCTTCGGTCAGGGTTCACTTTCCAGGAGCTTTACTATCAGGTGCCATATTGTGGATGCCAACACATCATAGCTCGTCCTGATTGGCAGAAAAACACTGAACGAGTTGGGAGATATCTTCTTCAGTCCCCATTTGAAGATGAAATTCCCTACCATGACGGGGGAAATTGTCACGGTAAAGGCAGATCAGAAGTAGGCCATACAATGTTACGTCAAAAGCCTTAAAGTGGTACCATATCCTCCCGACAGAAGGTCAGACAAACATCATACCACTTCGGGGACACCACCCAGGTTATGAATATAGATAGAGAGTCTATCCCTTATACATTGATGATCTACACAACTCGCCATCATAATTCATTCGATGTGGACCCATGCGATGACAATATCAACAAAGGACCAAAATCGATCGAAGAACTAGTCAAGCTGAAACTTGGGCCCAAGCCCGGACAGTGTACACAACTTAGCAAAGAGTTTACCAGCCACGAGTACAGACATATAGCTGATGTACTCCGCAAGAACGCATCTCTGTTCGCTTGGCAACCATCTGATATGCCAGGTATTGACCCTAACTTCATATGCCACAAGCTGGCAATATGTCCACAGGCCAAACCAATAGCACAGAAGAAGCGGAATATGGGAGAAGAAAGATGAAAGACAGTGAAAGAAGAAGTAGACAAGTTGCTCAAAGCCAACTTCATCAGAGAAGTCAGGTATTCTACCTAGCTCGCCAATGTTGTCATGGTTAAGAAAGAAGGTGGAAAGTGGCGCATGTGCACAGATTTCACAGACCTCAACAAGGCATGCCTGAAGGACGCATATCTATTACCAACATTGATAGACTGGTCGATGGAGCGTCCGGGTTCCAAATCTTGAGCTTCTTGAACACATATTCTGGTTACAGTCAGATCAGGATGCATGCACCAGACGAAGAAAAGACGGCCTTCATTACCGAAGATGCCAACTATTGCTACAGAGTCATGCCCTTTGGCCTCAAGAACATAGGAGCTACATACTAGCGATTAATGGACCGCGTCTTCAGAAAATAATTCGGACGCAATGTTGAGGTCTATGTGGCAGACCTGGAAGAGGTATTCGAAGAAGTCCGAAAGTACGACATACGTCTCAATCCCGAAAAATGCACATTCAGGGTAGACGATGGAAAATTACTTGGTTTCATGATCACACACCGAGGAATTGAAGCCAACCCGGATAAATGCTCAGCCATCTTACAGATGCATAGCCCGACCAACGTTAACGAAGTCCAAAGACTGAACGGAAGACTAGCGACCTTATCAAGATTCCTTTCGAAACTTGTTGAGAAAGCTAAGCCTTTCTACAAGCTGCTCAATAAGACAAAACCATTCCTATGAGATGATACCTGCAAGCAAGCATTCGAGGAATTCAAAAAGATAATCGTTACGCCACTTGTCTTGATTCGACCTCGACAGGAGGCACCATTTCTCTTATACCTCTCAGTTGCGGATAGAGCTGTCAGCTCAGCACTCATCCAAAAAGAAGGGAAACACCAACTCCCTATCTACTTCACTAGTCGAATGCTACGTGATGTCGAGAAATGCTATCAAATGATTGGAAATATAGCCTTGGCACTAGTCACCTCCACCAGGCGCCGTCGACCTTACTTCCAAATTCACCAAGTGATAGTTAAGACTAACTATCCAATCAAACAGGTATTACGAAAATCAGAACTGGCAGGCAGGATGGTGGCATGGTTAGTCGAACTGTCATAATTTCACATTCGATATGAACCGCACGGCCCCATGAAGATACAATTCATGACAGACTTCCTAGCAGAGTTTGCAGGAAGAGACAAGTCCACCCTAGGCTGGGGGAACCTTTATATGGACGGAGCATCCAACGTACAAGGAAGCGGAACATGCATCATACTTGAAGGACCCAACAATATCTCGCTGGAACAAGCTCTCAAGCTTAACTTCAAGGCCTCAAACAACCAAGTCGAGTACGAGGCACTCATAGCAGTTCTCAAACTCGCAAAAGAAGTCGGGGCTCAATGTCTGAGATGCTATTCAGACTCACAGCTCGTCCATGAAAATAATAGGAATACTAGGGGGCTGAATTGGTTTAAACTTGGTCTTTTAAAATTTATTTATAAAATCAAAGTTAAGGATCTTAATCACTTTTAAACCAAGAATGCTTCTAATCAATCAAATTACTCAGCTAAAGAAATCAACTGCTCAAAACAAAAATTGTTGAGTAATGATAATAAAACCAAGAACAAATGAACAAGATAACTAGTAGAGATTAAGGAATAGAAAATCATCACAAGAATATATACTGGTTCACTTCTCAAGAAAAGCTACATCTAGTTTCTTCTAATCAACACTAGGTTAGAGTTCCACTATTATAAATTTCAGTTCTTACAAGCTTTACAACAATCCCTCTTTATCAACCCTAGATAAATAACAGAAATCTATAATCCTATTAGACTTCTAATGATCAAGAACCAAAGAACACTACTCTGTTCTTCCTTAGAGAACTCTACTCTAGCACAAGCTTCAAAGAACTCTTTACAATATCAACTAACAACAAAAATTGTAAAACCGAATTTACAACCAAAGAGAATGGAGAGAAACAACCTAATGATCCAATGAATACGTATGCATATGGTTTACCAATCAGGATTGAATTGAAGAAAAAGAATTTCAGAACATACTCTCCAAAACTTCTTTGAAAACTCTTGCCCAAGAAATTATTCAATACCCATGAAGATTAAAGAGTGGGACAAGAACTTAGTTAACCCAGAAAATCACTTTCTAACTTTGAGAAGGCTTGTGTGTATTCAGAAAATTTGAAGTATTCAAGTTATATTTCAAGACAAACCTCACTCATATTTATAACAACTTTTTATAACAGACAGTAATCGATTACACGCGCCAAATAATCGATTAAAACGACTCATTTAATCGATTAAAGTGTTCAAGGTTGAATTCTGGGTTTAACAACGAACAAAATAATCGATTAAAGCGATGAAGTTTTATTTCTAAAATAGCTTGTGTAATCAATTACAATTTATGGTAATCGATTACAGTAGTGAAGAATACTTTTCTGGATAGCTTATTTAATCGATTACAATTTATGGTAATCGATTAAAGCAACAACACATAAATTTTGTTTTGTACTATGTAATCGATTACGAAGGATATGTTATCGATTAAAATGTTCTTCAATGCTTTTCCAGATTTAAAATCGAAGCAAATAATCAATTATACTGATGTGTAATCGATTCAAACAACAGGATTGCATTTTTCCAAAAAAATTACCCATTTAGTTCCTTTTCAAAATAGCTTTGATACTTTGATGAAAACATTTAAGCATGTAAATGATTATGTGCATGCAATGCAAGGATCAAGAGATTGGCCTCTTATACACTTCATTTTGAATTAAATCTTCAAGGCATGTGAAAAGCTCAAAACATACTTCCAATTCATAAGCTTTATTCTTCTTATTGCTCCCCCTATATCCAACAATCTCCCCCTTTTTGGCTTTGAACATGTCAAATATTGATTGACCATGTGTTTAAATTTTGAAGTATTTTGAGGGATGAAAAAGATAAGAGTCTTGAACTTTGTTAACGTGAAAACAAATCAGTCTCTTTGCCAAGAACAAGTGATAAGAGATATGCTTGCATAAATATTGATCATTTACTTTCATTTGTTAGCTCCCCTTGACTTAGTTTACTCCCCTTGACTTAGATAACTTCATTAATTATTAATTTGCAAAAACACAACTAAAAAACAGAGCACAACAAAGTTTCTTTTTAGTTAGTTATCAATCAATTTTTCTCCCCCTATTTGGCTTATCAAAGACAAAAGGTAGCATAGCAACTAATGAAGGTAGCCTAAGCTTCAGCCTCATGTGAGGATCAAGAAGCATCCCCCTATAGGTATCTACCCTATTATATCCCCCAGCCTCTTCCTCAAATTTCCTTTCACCTTCAAAGGAAATCCCAGCCACTGCTTCCCAGACTTCAGGAGTGATTTCCATAGCCACTTCATTGACTTGAGACAAGATTGTCCCATCCATGGAAGCCTTAGCAAGAGTATAGAACACTTTTACTAACTCAGGGTAAAAGCTACCCTTCATCTCAACAAACTTTTTCAATCCCTGGGCTTTAATCATAGCAGGGAATTGAAAATCTTCTTTAATAAACTAGTCAAGGTCAAGGTGTTTGGGAGGACAAACAAGTTTGGTGGCATTAAACTGAAGATAGGTCATTTTATCTCTCTTAGCAGGAAACCAATGATCTAACCTTGTAATTGCAGGGTTAGAGGTTTCAGCAGCTTTTCTCTTAGAGTTTTTAACTCTCTTAGATGTGGACATGGCTAATGTGTGAGGAAAGGCTAACTGGACAGAGTTTCTAGACTCAGAGGAAAGAAGAACACAGTAATGCTTAAGATAGAAGATGAAAATGGTGTGATTTCTTCCTTTAGCATAGGTTGTATTTATAGAAGATTTTGGCTCCAAAGTTCAAATTTTGAAATGAGTAACAGTTATTTCGAATTAACCCACTACTTTAAAGCACAGAAGATTCAAATTTGAATTAGGTAGCAGTTGGGCAATTAAAATTTCCAAGAAAATCTTGCAGATTCTGCAGTAACTCCATGAATAATCGATTATATGCTTATGTAATCGATTAATTCGTAAGCAAAATCAGTTTCTGCAGAAGTTGTAATCGATTAATTCGTCAGTAATCGATTATTTCAATGAAATTCAGTTAAAGAAGATGAAGTGTAATCAATTACTTATCTGTTTTAATTGATTATTACAGTGAGATTTGATATGTAAATTGAAATTTAAGCTTGTGTAATTGATTAATTCGAGGCGTAATCGATTATTCCAGAGATATTTGGATTTTGAAAGCAGAATAATCGATTATTTCTCTCATGTAATCGATTATTACAGGGAGAATCTGAGTTTCAAACAATTTTTCAATCAACTTAGTCGATTACCATTCACCGCAATTGATTATTCCAGTGAATTAAATTTTTGTAAAAGGATGTTTAGACTGTGTAATCGATTAATCTGATGGTTTAATCGATTATTCCAGAGAAATTCATTTGCTGGAATTTGTTTTCTATGAAGAATAATCGATTATCCTGGTTGTGTAATCAATTACATAAGCACGAATTTCATTCTCAGCAGTTTTTCAAGTCCATTTAATTGATTAATACGTGCTTTAATCGATTATTCCAGTGGAAATATCAGAATGAATAATATTTATGCAGCACAAATTTCAAATTTTTGTAAGCACAAGTGATGATTGATCAAGTAAAATTCTATTTCAAATAGATAAGCACATAGTAAGCATGCTAGCAAATGTTAGATTCATCAAGGATACCTAGCATGTTTCTAAGAGTATAGAATCTATCTCTAGCCAAAGGTTTAGTGAATATATCAGTCAATTGATTGTGAGTATCAATCAAGTCAATTTTGATGTTACCTTTTTGGATGTGATCTCTAAGGAAATGATGTCTTATCTCAATGTGTTTGGTCCTTGAGTGCATTATTTGATTTTTGGAAATGTTGATAGCACTTGTGTTGTCACACAGCAAAGGTATTTCTTTTAATTATACACCAAAATCTTGCAATTGTTGCTTTAGCCAAAGGTTTTGAGCACAACAACTTCCAGCAGAGATGTATTCAGCTTCAGCTATGAAAATAAAGGAATATTTCACAATAACCAAGAGAGGGTGAATTGGTTAAATCTTTGGTATTTAAAAATTTTCAAATCAGAGTTTCAGGATCTTTATCACTTTCAAAACTAAGAAATCAATTTACTCAATCAAATGTCTCAGCCCAAGAAATCAATAGATTAAAATAGAACTTGTTGAACAATGAATATGAATCAAAGAATCAAATCAATGAATAAGATGAAAGATAAAGAATTAGAATTAAAGACACAAGCACTTTATACTGGTTCACTTCACAACTTGAAGCTACATCGAGTTTCTTCTAATCAACACTAGATTAGAGTTCCACTATTATAAAAATTTTGTTCTTATATGCAATTACAACATCTCCCCTTTATCAACCCTAGATAAAGAATAGAAATCTAAAACCCTATTAGATTCTAAGAGATAAAGAACCAGAGAACACTACTCTGTTCTTTACACTAGAGAACCCTTCTCTAGATACAAGCAAGAACCCACTTTACAATAGCAATCTTACACAGAAATTCAGAACGAAATTTACACACAACAATTAAAAAGAGAGATAACCTGATGATCCAATGAATGACTGCACATGAATTACCAAAACAGGTTGAGAAGAAATCATACTCAGAACATGCTTCTCCTTAATCTTGAAAATAATCTTGCTCCAGAATCATTCAAAGACCCATTGATGTTTTGAATGAAGCAAGAAGTAAAAACATTAAGAAAATCACTTAGGAATTGCTTAAGAGGCTTGTGTATATTCAGAGATACGAATGGTCAAGTTCTTAAAATAAGCTCAGCCTTCATTCCTATTTATAACAAAATTTGTAACTAACTGTAGTCGATTAAACATGCCTAATAATTGATTATTTTTCTTATGTAATTGATTAAAATAACTATGTAATCGATTAAACTGTTCAAGAATGATTCTGGGTTTTGCAACGAGCAAAATAATCGATTATCCCGAGTTGTAATCGATTAAAATAGAAGTTTTAAAAGTTACAAAATGCACTAAGTAATTGATTAAAATATTTGGTAATCGATTAAAGCAGAAAACATATATTTTACAAGTGAACATGTAATTGATTACGATCTTTGGTAATCGATTAAAATAGAAAAGTGATTTTCTTAGATAGCCTAAGTAATCGATTACGGATAATGGTAATCGATTATCCCAGCAAGGCTTAAAATACTCTTTTAACTATGTAATCGATTACAACACTTAAGTAATCGATTAAATTCATTAACAAAGCAGTTTTGATGTAAACAAAGGTCAAATAATCGATTATTCCGATAGGTAATCGATTACAATGTTTATAAAAGATTTTTCAGATTGAACGAAAAACATATTAATCGATTATATCCTCAAGGTAATCTATTAATCCAGTAAGAATAGCATTTTTCCAAAAACCTTTAAATCAGATTAAAACCTTAACCAAAAATATGAAAGCTTTGTTATTTTCTATGAAATCATTTAAATTATGAATGAATGAGTGAATGCAATGCATGGATCATCAGATTAACTTCTCTCTTACACATGAATCAATTACACAACTTCAAGACATCCAAGCATGATGAAAGGTCAAAACCAATCTTGAATCAAAGTCTTCCATTCTTCATGATGCTCCCCCTATATCCAACAATCTCCCCCTTTTTGGCTTTGAACATGCCAAATTCTTGATTGATTATATGTTGGACTTGAAGTTAATTGAGGGCACCAAAGTTAGGAAAAACTTGAGCTTTGCAAACCTGCAAACAATTTCAACTCTTTGCCAAGAACAAGTGTTAAAGCATCTGTTGATTGATCCAACATTCATTTACATTTATATCTTACCTAATTGGTTAATTTTTAACACTTAGCTCCTCCTTAATTTGACAATCCATTCAATTTAAGATTTGGGCAAAAATTGTGCAGAAAACAGGGTAGAATAGAGTATACTACAAAGCATGACCAAATCAATCAATTTCTCCCCCTATTTGGCTTATCAAAGTCAAAAACATGTAAAGCACAACGGATAGTGTAAAAGAGAAACAGAAATGGATAGTTTTATAGATAAGGGAACCATTACAATTAACGAAAATAAAAATAAAACATGAAAGCATAAAAACAGAAAACTACAAAAGCACTAAATGACTCAGACCCTTCAAACATAATAGTAGCTTCAATATTGTCTAGCCTAGCCTTAATGTCTTCTAAAGCTGAACTAGTTTCAGCCCTAAAATCATGATGCATAGTGATTAGGCCATCCATTTTTTGAAGCATGAGCAACTCAAACTCGGTGTAGAGGGGCTAAGCAGGATCCCTTTCCTCATCTTCATCAACATCTTCAGCAACACCAGCAGCAGCAGGAGGTTCAGGGACTGGTTGTAGACAAACCATCTGCCATCCTTGTGGTGTTTTCACCATTCCAAGCTTGTTGAGATGCTTGTCCTTGATGATGTTGTTGCTTGAGTTTGTGTTGTCCACTACTTCATTTGAGACATCAATGTGGAAGTAGTCTATGAATCTAGACACAAGCACAACATAAGGGAATGGGTAGTTAACTAGTCTTTTGGATTTCAACATTATCTCCTCAAGGATGAGAATCCAATTCATCTTAATTGAATTCTTCAGACCATACACTAGTTGTAGGTCTTCATCAGTTGCTTAGGCATGGTTTGTGGCTTAGGTGTGAGGATATAGGTAATTATATAGTGCAAAAGCCTATCCTCATGGGTCATAGGTCCAGTGCCTAGCCTAGTTTTTAGTCTCATGTGAGGATCACTAAGTATTTCTCTATAGGTGTCGACCCTATTGTAGCCCTCAAGATTTTCATCAAATTTTCTTTCTCCTTTAAAGGAGATACCAGCCACTACCTCCCACACCTCATGGATCCATTGACTTGGGATCTCAGTATCCCATCCATGGATCCCTTGGCACAGATGTAGAACACCTTGACCAATTCAGGGTAAAAATTACCCTTTAACTCAACAAATTTCCTAAGACCCTGGGTTTCTAAGAAGGCAGGGAATTGAAAGCCTTCCTTAATGAACCAATCAAGTTCTAAATACTTAGGGGGGCAGACTTGTTTAGTGACATTAAACTGAAGATAGGTCATACGATCCTTCTTAGTTGTAAACCAAAGGTCTAACCTATTTGGAGGAGGAGGGGTTTGAAGATTCACCAGCCTTTCTCTTAGGGATTCTGGTTCTCTTAGAAGTAAACATCCTAAACTGGGATTCTAAGCACACAAAATAAAGAAAAATAGAGGTTTAGCAAGAGAAAATAGAGATAGGTGTGATTTTTGCCTTAGAGCAAAGGTTCTATTTATAGAAAATTTTAGGCTCCAAGCATTTGAAATTTGAATAAAATAGTTGTTAGAATGAATTAACTCATTGCAGAGGATTTAAATTTGAATTAGTGGGAGTTGGGTAGTTACAACTTCCAAGAAAATTTGTCAGATTTTGTAGTAATTCCTCAAATAATCGATTATAATCCTTGTGTAATCGATTATTTCATATGCAGAAACACAAACAGCACACACAGTAATCGATTATCCTTGTACTGTAATTGATTATTTTGCAACCATTTAGAGGTTGAAGACAATGTGTAATCGATTATTCCTTGTTTTAATCGATTATCACATAGAGTTTTAATTTTCAGAAACACAATTTAGATTGTGTAATCGATTAACCCGACATGTAATCGATTATTCCAGAAAGTATTGAATTTTGAAAAAATTGATTTTTAGCATTTTAATCGATTACCATTCACTATAATTGATTATTCCAGTGAACGTTTGCATTGAAAAACAAATTTTGGTCATTGTAATCGATTAATCCGATGAGTAATCGATTATCACAGAAGAGATTAATTTTCAGAAAAGAAGAATAATTGATTATTTTGATAATGCAATCAATTACATAAGCTGAATTTTCATTCTGAATGAGGATTTTAATGATTATAATCGATTAATCTGACACTTAATCGATTATTACAGAGCTTTTATCAGAATAGCAAAATTTATGCAGTATGACATAGAATTTCTAAGTTTTTGTGATAAACGATTCAATATACAAAGTAATTCACTTGAAAAGGAATACAACATGGTATCAAAGCATTCAAGCTAAGAGAGATTAGATTCATCCAAGATTCCTAGCATGTTTCTAAGAGCATAGAATCTATCTCTAGCCAATGATTTAGTAAAGATATTAGCCAATTGATTATTAGTATCAATAAAATCAATTTTGATATTACCTCTTTGGACATGATCTCTGAGAAAATGATGCCTTATCTCAATATGCTTGGTCCTTGAGTGCATTATTGGATTCTTTGAGATGTTAATAGCACTTGTGTTGTCACATAGCAAAGGTATTTCTTTCAATTCTACTCTAAAATCTTGTAATTGTTGTTTCAACCAAAGGCTTTGTGCACAACAACTTTCAGTTGAGATATATTTAGCTTCAGCAGTTGACAAAGCAACACAAGATTGTTTCTTGCAATGCCATGAGATCAATGAACTTCCAAGTAGATGACAAGTTCCACTAGTGCTTTTTCTATCTAACTTACATCCTGCAAAGTCAGAATCATAATAGTCAATAATATTAATTGAAGCACCTTTGGGATACCAAAGACCAACTTTAGGTGTAGCCTTGAGATATTTGAGGATCCTTTTGACTGCTGTTAGGTGAGACTCTTTGGGATTTGCTTGATATCTTGCACACAAGCAAACACTTAGCATTATATCAGGTCTATTAGCTGTCAAGTATAACAAAGATCCAATCATTCCTCTGAATTTTGACTCATCAACCTTCTTTCCACTTTCATCTGAATCAAGGTAGGTTGAGGTTGCCATAGGAGTTGCAACATCTTTACTTTTCTCCATTTCAAACTTTTTAATTACTTCAAGGAAATATTTGGATTCATTGAGAAATGTTTCATTCTTCATTTGCTTCACTTGAAGTCCAAGAAAGAATGTTAATTCTCCCATCATTGACATTTCAAATTCTTTTTGCATAGTTGCAGAAAATTCCTTGCAAAGCACATGGTTAGTTGAACCAAAGATTATATCATCAATATATACTTGAACCAATAATATATCATTCTTATGCCTTTCGATGAACAAGGTTTTGTCAACATGATCTCTAGTGAAAGATTGTTCAAGCAGAAATTTACTTAGTCTTTCATACCATGATCTAGGAGCTTGCTTTAAACCATAAAGGGCCTTTTTGAGTTTAAAAATATAGTTTGGATGTTTAAAATCAGTAAAACCAGGAGGTTGTTCAACATATATATCCTCCTCAATGTATCTATTTAAAAAGGCACTTTTAACATCCATTTGAAAGAGTTTAAAGTCCATTAAACATGCATAAGCAAGCAATAACCTAATGACTTCCAATCTTGCAACTGGAGCATAAGTTTCCTCATAGTTTATGCCTTCTTCTTGGTTGTAACCTTTAGCAACCAATCTAGCTTTGTTTTGACTATGATTCCACTTTCATCAAGTTTATTTCTAAAAACACATTTTGTACCAATAGGTTTGAGAGAGGATGGTCTAGGAACAAGTTCCCAAACTTCATTTCTCTTAAACTGATTTAACTTATCATGCATGGCATGCATCCAATGTTCATCATGTAAGGCTTGATCAATATTCTTAGGTTCAATTTGAGAAACAAAAGCCATATTACAACATAGGTTTCTTAATGAAGATCTAGTAGATACTCCCTTTGAAACTTTACCTATGATGTTGTCAAGTAAGAGATCTTTTGTTGTTCTCTAATCTTTAGGCTCTTGAACAAGTGTTGATGATTTTATTTCAGCACTTGGTTCTTCTTTCTCTTTATTTAAGGAATCATTAAGCTGAATAAATTCTTCCATAGGACCTGCATCTACATCACACTTCTTTTCCAAGTAAATCTAGAGTAATCATCTACAATGACAAGCCCATAATAATTGTCTCCTAAACTCATAGTTCTAGAAGGACCAAACAAGTCAATGTGCAGTAATTCAAGTGGTCTAGAGGTGGAAACAATGTTTTTACTTTGAAAAGAATTTTTGGTTTGTTTCCCCTTTTGACAAGCATCATAACTTTTGTCCTTTTCAAACTTGAGTTTCGGTAAACCAATCACTAAATCCTTTTTTATTAGCTTGTTCATATGATACATGTTAATGTGACTTGCCCTTCTATGCCATAGCCAAGATTCATCAATCTTGCTTATTAGACAAGAAGTGTTATGAAAGAATGCATGATCAATTGAAAATAAGTAAATATTACCTTTCCTTTTACCTATGTGAATCACTTTACCACTTTGCCCATCACAAATCATGCAGCAATTCTCATTGAATGAGACTTTGAATCCTTTATCACAGAGTTGGCTTATGCTTAAGAGATTATGCTTCAATCCTTCCACATAAAGAACATTTCTGATTTTGGTTTTGAAGCTATCTCCTATGTTGCCTTCTCCAATGATCTTTCCTTTGTTATTGTCTCCAAAGGTGACAAATCCTCCATCTTTAAGAGTTAGATTTGTAAGCATAGACATGTCACCCGTCATATGTCTAAAGCATCCACTATCAAGGTACCATAATGAGGATCTAGCTCTTAGACATACTTGCAAAAATCAAATCAATTTACAAAGGAAGGTACCCAATTGAGATTGGGTCCGTAGGGGTTAGTTGTTTTGTTTTTCTTTTGAACCCAAATACAATCTCCATTAGGTACATAGAATCTCCTAGCATAGCATTTGTAAGATGTATGTCCTTTTTCCATACAATAGTTGCATGTTACAAATTTTGATGATTTTCTCAAGAAAGCATTTTGATTGATCTTTGAGTTTATAAACTTCTTTGGATTCTTCTGTTTTGGAGGCACAAATATAGTTTTTCCTAAATATTTTGAGCCCTTTTTGTACCCTAAACCAGAAGTATCTCCAGCATACCTTTGCACACTTAACATTTCATCCAAGTTGCATTTTCCTTTGTATAGCTTTCTTAAAAGATCAACCAAATAGCTAATCTCGAATAAGCTTGACATATATTTTTCTCCTTGACTCTTTTTGTAATCATCAAAATCTTTTTGCAGCAAATTATATTTGTCAACATTTGTAGAAGAAGAAACACATACACATCCATTCATTTTGTAACTTGAAACAAGTTTTTCATTTTCTTCTTTCAAGTTGCAAATTTCAGTTTGTAATTCAGTAATTTTTGCAACATGCCATCTAAGATTTCCTTTAAGCCTATTATTGGATTTTGCAAGCTTTTGGGCTTCTTCGTACATTTCTTGGAAAGCATTAATAGCTTGTTCAAGTTCAGAATTTACCTCATCTCCATCACTTGATAGATCATCATCTTCTTCATTGATAGTAGAGGTCAAACACATATTTGCTTCTTCATTTTCACTTGAAGATTCTAATGTTGTTGACTCATTATCTTCCCAAGCTATGTAGGCTCTTTTAGATTTTCCTTCCTTCCTCATTTTGTTGTCCCCTTGCTGCTTTTTCAAGTAGATTGAGCATTCAGATTTGATGTGGCCAGGTTTTCCACATTCAAAGCAAGTAAAATTGTTGTCAATCTTCTTGTTGCTGTTGTTGTTGTTGTTCTTGTTCTTATTGTTCTTTATGAACCTTTTGTTCTTGTTTTTCCTCAAGAACTTGTTGAACTTCTTGACAACCAAGTTCATGTTGTCCTCTTCATCCTCATCACTTGATTCTTCCTCTTTATCAGCTTTTGAAGTTGCAGCTTTTAGTGCAATGCTTTTGCTTTTCTTTTCTGCATCTTCAGCACAAGTTAGTTGAGATATTTCAAGCTCATATTCAAGTAGCTTACCAAATAGTGCAGCCATGGACATCTTGGACAGATCTTTAGATTCCTTGATTGTTGTCACCTTTGGTTGCCAAGGCCTTGTAAGACACTTCAAGATCTTGATGTTTAATTCTTCAGTATCAAAGATCTTTCCAAGACCCAAAAGATTATTTACAATATGAGTGAATCTTGTTTGTAGCTGAGAAATGCTTTCATTGGTGTTCATCTTGAACATCTCATACTCATGGATCAATGCATGCTTTCTTGATCTTCTAACTTCTTCAGTTCCTTCATGAGTAATCTCCAGCATCTCCCACATTTCTTTTGCACTTGTGCATCTCACTGTTCTAAAAAATTCATCAGAAGAAAGTGTAGAGGTAATCATACTTTTAGCTTTAACATCATATTGGACAACCTTTTGTTCAGCCTTTGTCATCTCATCCCATTCTTTGGGAATCATTTCATTGCCAACAGTTTTCTTTGGAATAAAATGACCCTTTTGTATAACATTCCAAGCACCTGGGTAATTTAATTGAATAAAAATTTTCAATCTATTTTTCCAAAAACTGAAATGTGTAGAATATAGAAACACTTCACACTTAACCAAGAGGGGGATGAATTAGTTAGGCTTAGTAAATTAAAAAATTTCTTAGACAAAATCAGAGTTTCCCTTAGGATCTTTATCACTTTTGAAACCAAGAAACCTTATTCAATCAAATGCTCAGCCCAAGGTATCCAATAGCTCAAAATTTTAATTGATAAACAAAGCCATACAATCAAGATTGATAGAATGGAGTTTTCACTATTGCAATTTTATGTTCTTACAAGTAATTACAAAGTCTCCCTTTATCAACTCTAGATAAAGTACAGAAATCTAAAACACTATTAGATTCTTAGAGACAAACCCACTGAGAACACTACTCAGCACAACCCCTAGAGAAAAATGTAACAGCTTTAATCGATTAATACACGCCTAATAATCGATTATTTTGCTTGTGTGATCGATTAATCCAAGAATGTAATCGATTAAAATGTTCATAAGCTTTTCTGGAATTTCTATAATGGGACAAATAATCGATTATTCCGTCTTGTTATCGATTAAGACAGGAGATTCATTTTTTCAAAATACACTATGTAATCGATTACTAACCTTGGTAATAGATTAGACCAGGAAAACATATCAGTCATAGAAACAGAGTAATCGATTACTAGAAATGGTAATCGATTAAAGCAGGAGCCATAGCCTTTCTAATTACACTATGTAATCGATTACTAATCGAGGTAATCGATTATCTAGTACAAAACTTAGAGTTTAAACACAACATGTAATCGGTTACCATATATGGTAATCGATTAAAGCATAAGGCTATTTTCAGATAAGCCTATGTAATCGATTACAGTATACTGGTAATCGATTATCCCAACAGATCTTCAAATACATATACAAGCATGTAATCGATTACTACTCATAGGTAATCGATTAAAATGTTTCAACAAGGCAGTTTTCTAAAAATCAAAGGTATAATAATCGATTAATCCGATATGTAATCGATTACAATGTTCATGAAAGCTTTTCCAAGGTAAGTGAAGAATACAATAATCGATTATTACGATGTTGTAATCTATTAAAACAGCAAGAAAACCATTTTTCCAAAAACCTTTGAAAAAAGTTTGAAACTTAACCATTTTATGAAAGCCTTGTGATTTTTATTAAACCATTTTAAGTTATTTATGAGTTAGAATGCATGCAATGCTTTAGGATCATTAGGATTGCTTTTCTCTTACATTTTATCCTAAGTAATCTCCAAGTTGTCCTTTGCATGTTTGAAAGCTCAAAACTTTAGACTTGAATCAATCTTGCTTATGCTTCAAGCAGCTCCCCCTGAATTCAACAAAATGTTACCTTCAAACATAGGAGGTCTGTTTAGAGAAGCACCTTCTTTGAAGGTTATTTGTGAGGTATTCATTTTTCTTTTTGAAGAAAAAATAGTGATCTTGAATAACTCTCAAGAACCAGCTTCGATACCAATTCAAAATAAAGGAATACTTCACAATAACCAAGAGGGGGGTGAATTGGTTAAAACTTTGGTAATTAAAAATTTTCAAATCAGAGTTTTAGGATCTTTATCACTTTCAAAACCAAAATCAATTTACTCAATCAAATGTCTCAGCCCAAGAAATCAATAGATCAAAATAGAACTTGTTGAACAATGAATATGAATCAAAGAATCAAAGATCAATGAATAAGATGAGAGATAGAGAATTAGAATTAAAGACACAAGCAGTTTATATTGGTTCACTTCACAACTTGAAGCTACATCTAGTTTCTTCTAATCAACACTAGATTAGAGTTCCACTATTCTTACATGCAATTACAACATCTCCCCTTTATCAACCCTAGATAAAGAATAGAAATCTTTGGGATTTGCTTGATATCTTGCACATAAGCAAACACTAAGCATTATATCAGGTCTACTAGCTGTTAGATAGAGCAAAGATCCAATCATTCCTCTGTACTTAGACTCATCAACTTTCTTTCCACTTTTATCTGAATCAAGGTATGTTGATGTAGCCATGGGAGTTGCAGCATCCTTGCTTTTCTCCATCTCAAATTTCTTGATAATTTCAAGACAATACTTGGATTGGTTAAGAAAGGTTCCATTCTTCAATTGATTTACTTGAAGTCCAAGGAAGAATGTTAGTTCACCCATTATTGACATCTCAAATTCCTTCTACATAGCTGAAGAAAAATTCTTACGCAACAAGTGATTAGTAGAACCAAAAATTATATCATCCACATAAATTTGAACCAATAGGAAATCATTGTCATGCCTTTTGATAAACAAGGTTTTATCAACATTGCCCCTTGTGAAAGATTGTTCAAGCAGAAATTTGCTTAACCTTTCATACCATTGTCTAGGAGCTTGTTTCAAACCATAAAGTGCCTTTTTTAGTTTAGAAACATAGTTTGGATGTTTGAAATCAGTAAAACCAGAAGGTTGTACAACATAAATGTCCTCCTCAATGTATCCATTCAAAAATGCACTTTTAACATCCATTTGAAAAAGTTTGAAATTTATGAGACATGCATATGCAAGTAATAACCTGATTGCTTCCTGATGAGTCACTTTTTACCTTTATTTTCTCACCTTTCTGTACTCATTTTAATCCCTGATTTGTGTTTAATAGTTTATATTCCGCACTGTTTCTCATTTAGGATTTAATTGGACCGATAATTCAGATTTTTACGAATTTGGGTTTTCTAAGTTTAATTATTCCAATTTTTATTTTCAGAGCAGTTTAATAATTAAATGGGCTTGGAATTAATTCATGGACTTGAAGATTGAAGTGCCACGTCAGCATCATTTTCCACATCAGCATTTTATTTTCGTTTTATTTTATTTTAGTGAATCTTTGGGCTAAAATTGTTAGGAAAGGCCCATTCTTTTATGAGAGGCAGTCACTATATATTTCGAAAACTGTGCCCATGCAAAAAAAAAAACACAATAACACTATTCACGTTCAGTTTTAGGGTTTTAGAGTATTTTCGTTTTCTGCTATTTCTCTGTTTAGGTTTTTCGTTGTCTGCTGGTGACTATTTAGGGTTTCGTTTTGTTTGAATTTTCAATTCCAGTGCCTATTCGTTTCTGTTTCAAGTCTCTAATTTCATTTTCGTTTTCTGCTTATTTCGTTTCAGTTGCGTTTCTGTTTATTTCGCTTTCAGTGTTTTAGGTTTTCGTTTATGTTAAGTTTTGTTTCAATTCGTATTTCTGTTGCTATTTTC
>PYAF01002212.1:1008827-1021820 GCA_007407185.1 Glycine tomentella | reverse complement strand
GTGTAGTAAAGTTCCTAGAAATTCTATTCTAGATTTTCTTGTCACCTATTAGTAATTTGTTACCTAGGAGTATTGTATTGTAATTTTTTCTAATCTCTATTCTAGGTAAAAAATCCTTTAATTATATATTACTAATTGATTTAAAACATTTCCTAAATTACACACTTAACACGTATAAAAAAAATATTGGGGTGTTACAGTTTTCATACACCGTGTTGTTTTATTTGCGTCCAATGGAAATAACTTACACGTTTTTATTTTATACCAATTTTCAGTGACTTCTAGCGTTGTACTGATATCCATGTTTGCCAAAAAGAAAAGTGCATGAACTTATCTTTTGTGATTTCATTTCTCCCTTTCTTATATTGGATTGCTAAAATTTGAATTTAAGGAAAGACAAAATAGAAGGGAATATAAGGAATTTACAAAAATATTCTTCATGGGTTGTTTTTGCTAAGGAGAAAAAGCATATGCAATTGTTTGTACTATATTCTTTCTTTCTTTAACCAAAGTGTGACATATAGCACTACCTCCAGTTGTATGTGAAAGGTCATATCAAGAAACCAGTGTTGATCCCATAATGAATACTTCACATAAATCTATGACAGGAAACTCAAGCTCTACATTAAAAATACGAAGATATTAAGAGAAAACGAGCAAGAGAACTTTGAAGTGAAACTGCCAAATTCGTTAGACAGTATCCTCCACACTTAAATAGTTCATCCTTTGCTTAGCAAAGTTAATCTGTGTGTTCGAGCTTAATTGTTTATCTACTCTATTGAGTGATTTGAATTGCAAGATTCATTAAAACATTTGTTTGTGAAAACTAGGAGTGATTTAGTGTTAAAAAATACTTGGGTGTCTTAAATTCAGGGGAAGTCTAGGGGTGTGCTAGTAGTGGCCTAGAGAATACTATTGTAGCCCAGAGTGACATGTTAGAATACTCGTTTATTAGCTTTGATTAGTGAAACCATTTACAAGTTTGTAAAGGAGAACAAGACATAGTTATGTTTGAGTAAACCAACATAAATTAAGTGTTTCTATTGTTCTCTTAAGCTATTGGTTAGTATTCTCTTAAGCTTAATTTGACACATTTGGTCACCAAGTGTTTATAACTCCTAGACTTCATTACCCACTATTTCCCATTAAGTTTGAAAAAACACCAATTGAAAACCACAAGGATTTGGAGCTTTATAGGGATCCGTACAAAAATGTCATCTTTGACTTCCTTCATAGAAACTGGTCTTAAACATGATTAGAAAAGATTTTGATCAATAATATACATGTGAGAAACATTAATTTCATCGGGACTAGAAGAATCACAACTCTGGAAAAACCTTTAGAAGGAATTATTGGCCTCACGCTCCAAAACCTCATCATCTGAACACCATATGTTCTCAATCATAATTCTTGTAACTTTTTCCTTCTTCTCTTGATGATAGTCTAGGCATGAAAAATCTCATATTTTTATTTCCAAATTCCACCCATTTTTGTTAAGATTTGTGATACCAAAGCATTGTTTCTTGGCCAAAACAATATCAGACTACTTCTGAAGATCTCTTATAAGTTGATATTTATATACACACATATAAGACTAAATTAAAGGCAACGACTCTCGTAAATTCTTATCAATTGTATGATTGACAATAAGATGCCCTATCATCAATGCATTGATAAGTTTGAAACTAGAATTCCTATCTCCTCCATTTTTTTGTGTATGTGCTTGCTAGATGGTTACACAAAGATGACAATTATGCCCAATGATCAAGTTCCCTACCATTGTAGATATTTTTAAGACTATGAATACAAATGATACATTGTAATTTATTCCATGTTTAGCATATTCATTCATGTAGGTTTGCATTAATTTTGTGTTAATTAGACTATTTGCATGTTTATTTTCTTTAATTTTCATCACTTAGGACTTTTTGAGGTTTGTTTTGTGTTTTTGTCCTTATAAAGGTGAATTACTTAAGGAGATTGCCATGGATACTTCAGGTTCTATGCTTGGAGAGACTTTGATCTAAAGAAAGAGCATTTGGAACCATGCTTAGTCTTGGATCAAGCAAATGAAGGACTACGAGTAACTACGTTGGAAGATAAATGAAGAAAAGTGACAAATTTCATTACTAGAAGGCATGACACACATGCAATGTTTTGAGGATATATTGAGTTGTAGACATCAAAACGACATAAGTTTGGTGCCTAAATTTCAAGGACAAAATTATCTACAAATTTTGTGAGGACACCAAGTCAATAATTTGATGTCCTGAATGTGATGTTGGCTATGCAAGCAAGTGATGCATGTTGCAATACTCTATTTCATATTTGATTATTTTGTTTTTTAATTGTAATGGACTTAGGCCCCTTTTTGGTTTTTAGGTTTAAATAGACATTTTAGAGTTTCTTTTGGGGAAGTTTCCCATTGGGGGAACCTTAGGGAGGAGCGACGACACAAAGCAAAAGCTTAGGGATTCCTTTTCTTCTCTTATCTTTTCCAATTTGAGGTCTTCCTTTTATCTTTTAGATTTTATCCTCACAAACATGTTTGAGTATTTTTTCTTATTCCAAGATTGGGGCATAGCCCTTGACTATTGTTTATGTCAATCTAATTATTCGAGGCTCTCTTCTCGTTCTTTTAATTCTTCTCTTATTGAATTTATACATGTTAGACGCTTGCTCACCATTTGCATGATGATAGATGCTTAGGGATGAACTATGAGGTGAACTTACACGTTGGAACCATGAGAGGAGAGATTAGGTTTTAATTCACAATAGTAAAATTAAACCTAGGTGGATAAAATGAATTAGTAAAAAGCATAAAGAGTTTAATTTAACAAAGCACCATGACAATAGGGACAAATTCAATTAGACACATCTTTGTTGCTTAAAAGAGAACGGAGAAATTACTTTCGAGTAATGGCGATGTTCCATTCTCTCTTTTTGATAGGATATGTTTTGGTAGACAAGATAAAAAGATTCCTCCACCGCTTATCTCGAAGGAAGACAAGGAGCAGTTTCTAGAGTTGCAAATATCCGTTGAGGAGTTCAATGATTGGTGTAAGCTGAAAACAAAATAGTTGTCAAGTAATCGATTACCACCATGTTGTAATTGATTATCACAGGAAGTCCATTTTGTGATTTTGAACTGTGTAACTGATCACTATCATCTCGTAATCGATTAAAATGTTCTTTGTTCTAAGTAATAGATTACCACTTCTGTGTAATCGATTAAACAAGTGAGAAAACCTTTTTCCCAAAACTTGAAACATGGAACACTTAGCTTTTTATGCACTCATGAAAACCTTGTGTTTTCAGAAAAGCTTTTTATGAAACTTTTGCTTTTGTGAAAACATGAATGCAAAAACATGAATGAGATTTATGCAACGGATCATAGGAAGCATCAACTTAGACGTACACAAATTACAAAGTCATTCAATTGAATTGGCATGTGAAAATCCTAAACATTTCAATGTCTAAGATCCTCATCTTCATTAATCCTCTCTAGCTCCCCTTGAGTCTAACATAAGCCATGGAAAGGGTCAGTGATGGTCACAGTGCTGGGAAAATGTGTGGGTTATCATATGCTGGAGGCAAAACATAAATGTGTCTAGGCTAGGAAAGGTCTATCAAAATCATTGATGTTCCACGACAGTATTACCATGTTTTGTTTACTTCGTATGAGGATTGTAACCATGCACTAATGCAGGGTCCTTTGATGGTGTTTGACCATTAAATTATGGTGCAAAGGTGGACGCCTTTCTTTCGACTAGGACTGTTGGTGATTGAGCGTTTTTAGTTTAATATTTTTCTATTATTCTTAGCTTATTTGACTTCTCTTAGACTTTTATTTTATCACTTTGACTCAATTTTTGTCTTAGACAAACAATTGGGCTTAATCGATAATTGTTGCTTATTTTCATATTTTGTGCTTACTTGACCTATCTTCCTTGTGCAAGACCTAGAGGATTCTACAGAACTCCAAATGGAGCATATGAGTAGTCCCTAGAAAGATAAGGAAAAAAGCTATAATTTTGTAATAGATAAGACTAGGCCAATTCGGTATTTTGAGGTTCATTTTAGGCTTGGAAGTCAAAACCTCTGCATTTGAAATTTGGGATGCGAGTTGGGCTTTGATTGGTGTAATTAGCAAAATTAGTTAGGTTAGATGGGCCTAATCAGGGCCCATCCTTTCCTAATGATTCAGTTACTATATATTAGTGAAGTTAGTTAGTTAGTTAGTGAGTTAGTTACTTCATTTGGTACAAATAGAATTTTTAACTTTTTGTGCAAGTTTTCAGGATTAAAAATATTTTCTCTCTTTTTCTGTCAATTGTTCTTCATTGTTCTTCAGTCTTCTTCTTCATTTCATTTTTGTTGTGTTAGATATAGGGAGAGCTTGAAGAAGGATCAAGATGTATGCTGAAGCTTGGATGAGTTTTTAGCTTTTAACATGCCATTCAATTGAAGGCATTTGTAATATTTAGATGTATGAGAGTTTCATCCTATGATCCATAACATTGCATAAAATATCATTCATTGGCTTGCATTCATGGTTTTACAAAAGCACATGGTTTGTGAAAAAAGCTTTAAGATTTCATAATTGCATAAAAGTCAAGTGCTCAAGAGTTCAAGTTTTTTGGAAAAACTTTTTTTGACTGCCTTAATTGATTACCACAAATTGGTAATCTATTACTTGAGCCTTGAAGAACAAAATAATCGATTACAAGCATTGAGTAATCGATTACTTAGTACAAACTCATAACAAGTCCTGTCTGTGTTACTTGATTACCATTTATCTGTAATCGATTACTAAGCACTTTGTAAAATGGAAAAACTCTGTTTTAATCGATTACATGAAGTATTAATCAATTACTTTATTCATACATATTTTCCAGAAAGCTCAAGAACAAATTAATCGATTAAATGAACAATTAATCGATTACTTAAGAGTATATAATCGGTTACATGGACGTATTAATCGATTACATTTAGTTACAACAAATTTTCTATATAAAGTTGTTAAGTCTTTTTGAAAAGATACGTTTATTACAATTCGAGATTTTCACTGATTTTCATAAGGCTTCTGAATTGAGAGAACATACACTGAGTAACAAAACTCTTGTCCTACAATTCAAGATTCTCATGCATCATTGGTAGAATTCTTTTTGGACAAAATTTTAAAGGAGTTTCTTGGAAAGCTTGGTCTGAAACTTGCTTTCTTTCAACCTAATCTCAGATTGGTAAACATTTGCATTTTCGTTCCTTGGATCATAAGGTTGTATCTCTCCTCTAAACTCTGGTTGTAATTCGTTTTTACATTTCAACTTGTTAGTTGTTATTACAAAAGGGTTCTTTAAGCTTTTCTAGAGTAGGGTTCTCTAGAGGGAAGAGTAGAGAAAGATTTCTCTATGTCTTGATCATTAAAAGTCTACAGGGTGTTTATATTTCAGTTCTTTATCTAGGGTTGATAAAGGGTGATCTTTTGTAAGCTTGTAAAGAACAAATTTTGTTGATAGGGAAACCTTAATCAAAGTTTTGGTTAGAAGAAACTGGATGTACCTTCTTTTTTAAGGGGTGAACCAGTATAAGTTCTTGTGTTGATTACTCTCTTTATTCTTTTCTTGCTATCTTAAACTTAGACTATTTGGTGAAATCTTTATTACTCAACAAGTAGAAGTTTCTGAAATTCTTTTCTTAAGCTAAGTGGTTTGATTGATTGAAACATTCTTGGTTTTAATTGTGATATGATCTTATAACTCTGATTCTTATAAGAATTTTAAAAGGCCAAGTTTTAACCAATTCACCCCCCTTTTGGTTAATTGTGTGTGTTCATATTATTTTTATGTTGTTCTATTTTCTTACACAAATTTTGTGGCTTTTCCACTGATGATGATCATGGAAGGCTATACAATAAATCAATTCAAGGATCCAGTCCAAGTAAGGAGAATTTGAGTTCTGGTTTGGTATTTCAATTTCTATGTGAATGTTCATTTTCTTCTTCAATCATTTCTTCAATTTTCATGATTATGAATGTGTTTAGGATTGAAAATGGATTAAGTTATGGATTCATTTCCTAATTTCGAATTTTAATCATAGATTGTTTGGATGAACTTCAATCTGGTTTGTGATTTCAATTTATTTAGGAGTTAATTCGATTGAATTGCTCCTAATGACATTGAATGAACCTTCATAATATGATCATTATGTGAGAACTATGATAATTCACAATGCTTGGTTTGGTGAATTGGATTGATATTCTTGAATCTGTTTTACAATATCTTTTATCAATTCATTCAATTTCTACAATTCTAGTTTGTGTTTTTGCAATTTTTGTTCGCTATTTGCAAATTGTTTGATAAAAGTCCCCCTGTTGTTTATCAATGAATTGAAGTTAAAACCAAATTGATTGTATCTCCGAGTCTACCTAGGTTAACCATGTGCTACAAAAATATCGTAGTTTTATTTGTTTTGAAGCGATTCGACATTCGTTATCAATTGGCAAGGGTGTTGTTGTTGGGTTTGATAGTAAAGATAATTTTCCTGGGAGCAAGAATAAGGGGAAATAAGACTTATGAAAGATAAGATTTAAGGAAAAATCATGATGCAGAAAAAGAGGGAAGAAGAATTAAACCTTATATGGATGCTTTAGAAGATGACATAGGCTTTTGTTTTTGAAGCTAAAAATAGTGTTCTCCCTCTAGAGAAGAATATGTTTTTGTCTGATTCAAAAACAATGGAGTTTGTCCAAGTGAGAAAGGGTTAAGCCGACAATGGTGAAGGTTCTTCATCTCTGGGCAATAGTTGGGACTAGTGGTGATAGAAAAAGGAGATGAAGTTTCGGCTATGGAAATGGAGATACCCTTAATGGGTCAAGAAATTCTTATTAAAGTGGCCAACAAAGGAACACATGTAGGGGATTCTCCAAAATCAAATTCTAAATTGAACAATAAAGGCCTAAGATATTCTGTACTAGTTGAGCCACGTGAGGGTGTTAGTGAAAATAAACATGACTCTAATTAAAAATCAACATTGGAAAGAATGCCTTATGTTGGGGTGGCAGGGCAAAAGAAGTCCACTAATGTGCAAGACCCAAAGCTGAATAAAAAAAGTTGTTGGGCAAAAAATGGCAAGGGTGTTGTTGTTGGGTTTGATAGTAAAGATAATTTTCCTGGGAGCAAGAATAAGGGGAAATAGGACTTATGAAAGATAAGATTCAAGGAAAAATCATGATGCAGAAAAAGAGGGAAGAAGAATTAAACCTTATATGGATGCTTTAGAAGATGACATAGGCTTTTGTTTTTGAAGCTAAAAATAGTGTTCTCCCTCTAGAGAAGAATGTGTTTTTGTCTGATTCAAAAACAATGGAGTTTGTCCAAGTGAGAAAGGGTTAATGCCAGGTGTGGCGCGGATGGCGCCATAGGTCAGGGGAGGTATGGCGCGGATGGCGCCACAGGTTCTGGAAGCTGACGCTGGAGGCGTAGGGGTGGCGCTAGTGGCGCCACATAAACCGCCATGTTGGCGCGGGTAGTGTTAGACTTTTGGCAAGCGTACCAATTGTCGTTGTAAGTTACAAAATTTATAAAAGTTCGTCTCCACAGGGACTTGATTTTTACTCAGTTAATTCAAATAAAGTTTAACAGTTTAATAATTTATGTACAGTGAGTGTGAACAGAGTTTCATGTAGTTGCGGATTAACAGAAATTATGAAAATTTAGAAGAAATGGAAATAATAAACTTAGTACGGAAGATTACAAAAGATTACGGAAAATTACAGAAGTTTACAGAAAGTTACGAAAGATTACGAAAACTAGTAAAACGAATTTGTTTAAGTTAAGAACGTAGGATTGGATTTCATCGTTCATACCCTTAGTATTCAATAAATATTACCATGCATAAGTTATTTTCTATTATTATTGATGCACACATAAAATCACCCCAAGTCGATCTCTCGCATTTGAGAATCCTAAGAATATTTATCCAATATTGATTTCTAGCATATGAAATAAATATCCCAGCGTTACGATTATATTCGCGTGTTTATTTGCAATCTAAACGTTATGCTCTATGTCTAGCAACGTAACGTAAAGAGTAAATGTATTCATTTTAAACCCTAAGATTACTTTTAAGTCTCACTTCGAGTTTAAGTTCGTGATACTAGTGATCAAGTAGTATCAAGCGTTAAGTACGGAATCAATTTACCAATAATAAATAAAAAGACTTATGCAGAAATAAATATTAAAAGAGATACTTAAAAGTAGAAGATTACATCCAATCCATAAGAGAAACTAACCAAGCATGGAGAGAACCTCCTTAAGAGAAGAATTGATGAAGGGCCCCATCACCACTTCTTTCCGATAGAGTCTCCACACTAAATTTCACTTCTCTCACTTTCCTAACCTACCTAATACTAATATTTAAGAACTTAAACTAAAGAAAAAGCTTAAGAAATAAAGGAAGAGAAGAATGGAGGTTTGGAACAAGTGAAGTTGCCTTGGGGGGTGCTTGGGTATTTATAGGAGGTGATCTGTTCGAGTTCACTCGCCCAGGCGACCATTTTTGCCTTTGTTTGGTCGCTTGGGCGAATTAAAACCAACTTGCAGCCCACTTGCACGTCCACTTGCCAAATTGGAGGCCCATTTGCTGTTTCTGCTCGCCCAAGCGAGCAAAATACACTATATTAGCTCGCTTGGGCGAGTTAAAGGTACTCTGGTGGGCTTTTGGGCCTAATTTTGCTTTCTGCACCCTCAGTTTTGCTGTTATGAGTCACTTTTAGGTCTGATTTGCTTTCTGCACCTCCCAGGTCTGCTATGTAAGCCCTCCTTGCTTGCTTTGCTTATTCGGAAGCCTCAGAAATCTACGGAATCTATCAAAATACAAAACATGATTGGATCTTCCAAAATATAAAAACTACATTCATACAAGTAATAAATATAATTTAACTAGGTTTAGGACAAGTTTATAAGCAAAGTTATTGAATTCAAAAGATAAGTGCCTGCATTTGAAACTTGAATTTAACTGAATTAAGACACTTATCACTCCCCCTAACCTAGAATCTTGCTTGTCCTCAAGCAAAGTAACTAACACTATAATTAATAGGAACATAGGGGATGAACATGCTTTGTAAAGAATCAAGTTTTCAAAGTGATCAGAACATGTTTCAAATTAGTCAACCTTAAGAATTTGAAACAAAAGATGAAATTTTCAAAACCAAATGAGATTAAGATCAATTCACTTTTCATTTCTAAAGAACATCAGAGGAAACATGTGCTTGATTCAAACAGAGGAAAACCTCTCGATGGTGTATAATTCTCGCAGGTGAGTGTTTAGTCTCAATTCCAACACTGACATGTTATAGATCAATTTTTGCAGTTCATTTCCCATCAAATCAAATTACATATTTATCATGGATCACTAGGACTTTTAGGGTTGGGCTTGGCTTAGAAAGGAATCTTGGTTTTTCTGGATATTCAAAAAGACCTCAAGAATAGGAGAGCAAGTAAAGATAAAACAATTAGATTATCACTTCCTATTTCTTCCTTTTTCTTCCAAGATATCCATGTTTATCAATTTTCCATTTCACCCAAATACTTTGTACAATACTTTAAAACATAAGGAATTTGTTTCCTTTTTCTTTTTCTTTCTTCTTTTCTTTTCTTTTCTTTTTTTTTTCTTTTCTTTTGCTTATCACATGAGTAGCATATAGCCACTTTTACAAGTCTATTTCATTGCATGAACTACCCAAAAAGTTTCCATCAACAAAATATTTCCCTTTTTGCTCTCCTAACCTAAGGTAAGGTAAGGAATTCTTATCCTAAGTTTAGGGTTCCAACAAAATATCAAGTGTTTGGCTCAAAAGGGTTTGCAAATGGTAAATCATTATATTTATGTTGGGATAGCTTTTTGGCCAGTGGCTTAAAAAGTTGTTTAAAAAGAAAGAAAGCCTAAATCATATCCATGCATCATATGTTATGAAATTCATGCAAAATCAATTACAAATCATGTCAGTGCGGACACTCAATGTAATTTTTGTGGTTGCACACACTCACTAGGCTTTAAGGTCTGTTTTCATGTTCAAATCAAATCAATGTTTCGAAAGATGTTATTTATCAATTCCATGTAAAAATTTCTTGCATTCATTTTGATATTTGAAAAGCCATTCATTTATTTTTCATTCTCAAAGTTTCCAAAATCATTTTGTGGTGTTCTGATCCAAAAAACAAGTTTCAAAACATTTATATTTATTGATTCTTTTCAAAACATGTTATATCAGTTAAGCCCCAAAAAGATTTATACAACTATGTTAACAAAACACCTCTGTGTACAATACCAAAAAGAATTATAAAAGCACACAACTATTTAAGCAAACATAGTAACTAAATAAACAAAGTACTGAATTTAAACTACAAAGCAGTAAAGAAATTTAAAACAATGTCACTGATTTTGAAGATCATGGCTGAGGAGCTCGATGTCCTCCATTCAGATAATCAACAGGATCTGCCATGTTCTGCTTTCTTACCTGCTTTGCTTAACAAAATAGATTTGTATCCAAGTTCTTTAACAAAACAGATAATACTTTCAAAAAGATAAGACATAAAATAAAGTAAAGACAGAATTTTAAAACACTGGGTTGCCTCCCAAGAGCGCTTCTTTAACGTCGTATTAGCTGGATGCCTTTGTTATGGTTTTGGCTCCCAGCAATTGGATAGTAGGGATGAGCCTTTGGCTTTTGTATTTTCCTCCAATATTTTTACTAGTTTCTTTTCTTTTTCAGAGAGCATAGATTTATTGATAACTGGTTTTAAATTTCCTGCAAGGAAAACATTGTTAGCATATGGAGGTACTGCGTTTACCTTTTTCTGTGATTCTTGATTTGTGTCTTCCTCTGGCAATTCCTCAAAAAATGATTGTTGGCAAGGATTTTCTTTGAAAGCATCTAATTGTTGGAGATGATCTAAACTATCTTCTTCTTCAGATTCACTTATCTCCTTCAATGCTTCTGCTAATGTATAATCTTTATTTCTATGCTCAGACAATTGCTTTGCAAGCTGTCCAACCTGAACCTCAAGATTTTGATGGAAGCCTCAGTATTCTTTTGATTTGAAATGGACATCTGCATAAACTGAGTTAGAGTATCTTCCATTTTTGATATTCTATCAGGCTGAGCTTCTTGTTGTTGTTGTGGTGGAACCCTATTTGAAGAACCTGCATAAGAGTTGTTAGAAGGACCTGCAAAAGAAGAGTTAGTTGGACCATAATACGCATTATCATTTTGTTGCCTCCAGCCATAAGAACTTGGGCCTGGACCACCTATGTAGCCTTGGTAATTTCCTTGATAATTTTGCTGAGGTTTAGTCTGATTCTGCAAATAATGGACCTCCTCTTCTTGTTGGCAACTATGAGGTGCTTGTTGAATTTGTTGAGGAAGTTGGCCTATCTGTTTGGTTAAGGCCTCTAATTGTTGAGTCAAGAGTTTATTTTGAGCTAGAATTGCATTCTGAGTATCTAGCTCCATTATACCTTTCCTTTGAATCGGAGATCTATCATGATGAGATTGGAAATCACTGGCTGCTATGGAGTCAATGATTACAATTGCTTCCTCCGGGCTCTTTGACATCATCGTACCTCCAGCTGAGGCATCAAGAATCATCTTGGTTTGAGGTCTCAAACCATTGTAGAAAATATGCAACTGTGCAATATCATCAAAGTTGTGGTTTGGGCACCTCCGCAGTAAAGATTTGAATCTCTCCCATGTTTCATAGAGAGATTCATTAAACCCTTGGGAAAAAGTAGCAATTGCTGACTTTGCATTTATGAATCTAGATGAAGGAAAGAATCTGGCAATAAATTTCTCCTCCACTTCTTCCCAAGTGCTAAGACTTTTATTAGGTTGGGATTGAAGCCATACTTTTGCCTTACCTGTCAAGGAGAATGAAAAAGCTCTGAGATAGATAGTCTCAACATCTGCATCAGAGGCTCCCATGGTACTGCACAAGGATGTGATCCAATCAAACTGAGCAATGCGGGCTTCAATTCCATAACTTTTTTACTGAAAGGAGGAATGACTATGCTGTTGTAATGCTTTGGTCTTTGTTGATACGCATAGTCACCCAGAGTCCTCCTTTGTGGTGGTCTATTTTCTTCTCCCCCTCTATCAGCCATATTTAGAAATTGCTTTTGTAGGTGAAGTAGAAAAATAGAAGAAGTTTCTCTCGGTAGCTTTTTGGCTGTTTGTTTTTCCTTTGGTAATTTTCTAAATTAAAATATCGATGTAACTGCAAGAAATCTACCTCAAAAAGGAAAAAGGACAAACTTTGCAATAATTCGTAAGTACCGAGGTTAAAGAAAATAAAACAAAATTAAATACAAAAGAATTTCTACAAAATCAAAATAACGAAAGTAAAGAAAAAGTCCTATTCAACTGAAAAATTAAATTTGAAAGAACTGAGCGAGCGACTCAAGTCCCCGGCAACGGCGCCAAAAACCTGTTAGACTTTTGGCAAGCGTACCAATTGTCGTTGTAAGTTACAAAATTTATAAAAGTTCGTCTCCACAGGGACTTGATTTTTACTCAGTTAATTCAAATAAAGTTTAACAGTTTAATAATTTATGTACAGTGAGTGTGAACAGAGTTTCATGTAGTTGCGGATTAATAGAAATTATGAAAATTTAGAAGAAATGGAAATAATAAACTTAGTACGGAATATTACGAAAGATTACGGAAAATTACAGAAGTTTACAGAAAGTTACGAAAGATTACGAAAACTAGTAAAACGAATTTGTTTAAGTTAAGAACGTAGGATTGGATTTCATCGTTCATACCCTTAGTATTCAATTAATATTACCATGCATAAGTTATTTTCTATTATTATTGATGCACACATAAAATCACCCCAAATCGATCTCTCGCATTTGAGAATCCTAAGAATATTTATCCAATATCGATTTCTCGCATATGAAATAAATATCCCAGCGTTACGATTATATTCGCGT
>PYAF01002212.1:989671-1002534 GCA_007407185.1 Glycine tomentella | reverse complement strand
TATAGAAGCTAAATGAAATATGTTATTTTTATACATATGTTTATAAAGCACTTCCCTAAATTTCCATTTTTGAGAGAAAAAAGAAGATAAGAAAAAATACTACTTAAAAGATACAATTGAAAATTGGGGATTCCTCAATAAATTATTACAGACGAATAAAAAGATAAATAGAATGACATAATTTAGAAATAAATTCATCTTCTGTGACATCTACTCATCTTGTGATTCCAAATCAATAGACTTATTAATCAACTCATGAATTAAGTAAACTAATCTAATGATAATGAAAATCTTTCATATTATTCTATATATATTATTCTAGAATCGAATTCTATTTCTATTAGAAAAAAAATGAATATTAAAACAAAAACAAAGAATAATAACTTTGTTATTTCAATTGTTATTTCAATTTATTTTCTCCTCCTTCTTCAGCCAAAGGAATAGGTTGGCCAGCCATTTGCCATCCATATGGTGTCTTCACCATACCAAGCTTTGTGAGGTGCTTCTCCTTAATTTACTGTTGCTTGAGTTGGTATGATCCATGACTTCATTTGAAACATCCACTTGAAAGTAATCAATAAATCTTGAAACCAAAACAACATAGGGAAAATGATAGTTTACCAATCTTTTAGATTTTTGCATAATCTCTTGAAAGATAAGAATCCAGTTCAGCTTGATTCCATTCTTCAGGCTATAGACAACTTGAAGATCATCATCAGTAGCTTGAGCATGATTTGTTGATCTAGGAGTGAGGATGTAGGTAATTATGTAATGTAGGATCCTATCCTCATGAGTCATAGGTCCAGTACCTAATCTCATCGTTATATTCATATGAGGATCAATAAGCATGCTTTTGTAAGTCTCCATCTTGTTGTAGCCTTCAGCTTCCTCTTCAAATCTTCTTTCTCCATCAAAGGAGATTCCAACTACTTCATTCCAGATTTCAGGTGTGATCTCCATTGCAACACCACTGACTTGAGTTAGAATTGTTCCATGCATAGAAATCTTGGAACAAGTGTAGAAAACTTTTACCAAATCAGGGTAAAAGGTGCCTTGCATTTCAACAAACTTTGTTAGGCCTTGTTGCTCTAACATATGTGGAAAATTGAATCCTTGTTCAGTAAACCCAGCTAGGTTTAAGAATTTTGAAGGACAGAGAAGCTTTGTTGCATTGAACTGAAGATAGTTCATTTTATCAGCATCTTTGGTAAACCAATGATCAAGCCTACTCACAGCTTGATTAGAAGGTTGAGCTTGTGCTTTTCTTTTTAAGGTTTTGACTCTTTTAGACATTTTGAAGAGAGTATTGAAAAAAATTGAGAGAAAAAGAGAAAAAGAAAGTGATGCACAAAACAGAACAAGAGAGCAAGACTTGAGGGTGTGATTTTCTAGTCTCAATGATCTTTATTTATAGGCAATTTGATGTAATGGACAGTTAAGATATTGATGATCTACAAAACCAGGGGGTTGGTCAACATATATTTCTTCATCAATATAACCATTAAGGAATGCACTTTTCACATCCATTTGAAACAATCTAAAGTTCAACATACATGCATATGCAAGGAGTAATCTTATGGCTTCTAGTCTAGCAACTGGAGGATAAGTTTCATCATAATCAATGTCTTCCTCTTGGTTGTAACCCTTTGCAACAAATCTAGCTTTGTTTCTTATTATGATGCCACTTTCATCCAGCTTGTTCCTAAATACCCACTTAGTGCCAATAGGTGTGTGAGTGGAAGTTCTAGGTACTAGTTCCCAAACATTGTTCCTTTTAAACTGATTTAATTCCTCATGCATAGCAATTAACCAGTGTTCATCTAATAAGGCTTGTTCAATGTTATTAGGTTCAATTTGTGATACAAAAGCCATAGTGCAACAAAGATTTCTTAAAGAAGATCTAGTTGATACTCCCTTAGATACATCACCAATTATGTTGTCCAATTATAGATCTCTTGTGGTTCTCCAATCTTTGTGTTTAGGTGTGGCTGCTTCTTGATTAGAATCTTCTTGTGCTTCATTTTCTTCTTGCTTACTGGTTTCAATGTGCTGTTGTCCTTCCTCTTTATTTTCTGCATCATTGTCACTCAAAACTTCTTCTTGAGAAGGGTTAGTTTCATCACATACAATATGCACAGACTCTTCAACACACAAGGTTCTCTTGTTGAAGACCCTATAAGCCTTACTTTGCAAGGAATATCGAAGAAAGATGGCTTCATCAGCTTTTGAGTCAAACTTGCCAAGTTTATCTTTGCCATTATTTAAAACAAAGCATTTACAACCAAATGCCTTAAAGTGAGAGATGTTTGGTTTCCTCCCTTTATAGATTTCATAAGGAGTTTTCTTCAAAATAGGTCTTATGAGAATTCTATTTAGGGTATAACAAACTGTACTCACAACATCAGTCCAAAAATGCTTAAGGTAATTTTGTTTCTTTTAGAAAAGTCCTAGCTCCTTCAAGTGATCTGTTTTTCCTCTCCACAATACCATTTTGTTGAGGTGTTCTTGGAGCTGAAAAATTATGATTAATTCCAAAATCTTCACAAAAATTTTCAAAGAGTTCATTTTGGAATTCACCACCATGGTCACTTCTAATTGAAACAATATTACATCCCTTTTCATTTTGAATTAACTTGGCTAGTTTCTTAAAAGCTGAGAATGCTTAGCTTTTGGATCTTAAAAACAATGTCCAAGTGTATCTAGAGTAATCATCTACTATTACAAGTCCATAATAATTTCCTCCTATGCTCATGGTTCTTGAAGGACCAAATAAGTCTTTGTGAAGCAATTCTAGAGGTCTAGAAGTAGAAATCATATTCTTACCTCGAAAAGAGTTTTTAGTTTGCTTCCCTCTTTGACATGCTTCACAAATTTTGTCCTTCTCAAACTTAAGCTTAGGCAGACCAATTATTAAGTCTTTTCTAACTAACTTGTTGAGATGATGCATGTTTATATGAGATGTTCTTCTATGCCATAACCATGTTTCATACACTTTACTTAACAAGCAATCAGTTTTATGTATGAATGCATGGTCAATGGACAAAACATAGATGTTACCCTTCCTTTTACCAATGTGTGCAAGTTTGCCATTTTTGCCTTCATGTATCAAGCATGTCTCATTGTTGAAGGTGACATTAAAACCTTTTTCACACAATTGACTAATGCTTAGTAAATTGTGTTTCAACCCTTCAACATAAAGTACATCCTTGATTTTAGTAGTTAAGCTGTCTCCAATGTTTCCTTGCCCAATTATTTTGCCATTGTTATTGTCCCCATATGTAACATATCCTCTTTCTTCAAGTATTACATCTGTGAGCATGGATATATCTCTGGTCAAGTGTCTAGAGCATCCACTATCTAAATACCATATTGATGATTTAACTCTAAGACACATCTACACAAATCAAATTAAGTAGAGAAGAAGGGTCCCCAATTTGAGTTGGGTCCAAAGGGGTTAGTTGCTTTCTTTCTTATCTCAATCCATATGCAATCTCTATTTGGAACATAAAACCTAGCAAAACACTTATAAGATGTATGACCTTTTAACATACAATTGTTGGATACAGGGGGAGCAACATGAAGATTGTAAAGGAAATTGATCAAGTATTGGTTTTGAGCTTTCAACATGCAAATGAATGCCTTGAAGTTAAAGATTGTGTGAAATGTGTAAGAGAAAAGCAATCTTGTGATCCAAGTGCATTGCATACATTCATTCATAAATAAACTAATAGATTTTCATAAGATTTAAACAAGGCTTTCATAAAATGGTTAAGTTTTAAAGATGTTTGAAAAGGTTTTTGGAAAAATACATGTCCTGCTGGTTTAATCGATTACATATTTCATTTAATCGATTATTTTGTTCTTAGTCTAACTTGGAAAAGCTTTCAAGAACATTGTAATCGATTACCTATCGGGATAATCGATTATTTGACCTTTGTTTTCATATAAACTACCTTGTGATTGAATATAATCGATTATATAATTATATGTATTTTAAAGTCTTGCTGGACTAATCGATTACCAATGTATCATAATCGATTACACAGACTTATTTTGAAAAAGCCATCTTCCTGCTTTAATCGATTACCAAAGTTCATAATCGGTTACACTGTGTGTTTTGTCTTTTTGAGTCTTCTGTCTTAATCGATTACAGGATGGAATAATCGATTATTTGACCCATTTTGCAAAACCAAGAAATGCTTATGAATAGTTTAATCAATTACATTCTTGATGTAATTGATTACATGTGCGAAATAGTCGATTATTGGGCGCGTTTAATCGATTACAGGCATTTACAAAAAGCTGTTATAAATAGGATTGATGCTCAACTTGATTTCTAACTTTGTGGAACATTACCCATATGCATCTACTGAGCTTAAACAGTCTTGTGAGCATTCTAAAGTGATTTTAAGGGGTTTAATTGTGTCTTGCTCCATTGTGCTTGGATCATGTGTGTTTGACTCATTCTTGGAGCTTGAAACCATTTCAAGATTAAGGAAAGTTGTGCTAATTGATTTGTAATCATTCAACCTAATCTGGTAACTTTATTTTGCATTGCATACATTGGATCATCAGGTTGTTTCTCTCCTTAATCTGATTGTAATTTTCATTTTGAATTTTCTTTGTAATTTGGCTATTGTAATTAGGTTCTTGCTTGAAACTAGAGAAGGGGTTCTCTAGGTGAAATAACTGAGTAGTGTTCTCAGGTTCTTGTCTCTTAGAATCTAATAGGGTTTTAGTTTTCTGTACTTTATCTAGGGTTGATAAAGGGAGACATTGTAATTGATTGTAAGAACTGAAAATTACAATAGTGGAACTCTAACCTAGTGTTGGTTGGAAGAAAACTGGATGTAGCTTCTAGTGTTGAAGTGAACGAGTATAAATCTGATTGTGTCTTGCTTCTCTATCCCTTAACTCATTATATTTATTGTGTTCTTGATTAAATTGCTTGACCAACAAAGTCAGTTTTGATCCATTGAATTCCTTGGGGCTGAGCTACTTGATTAAATAAGATTTTTTGGTTTTGAAAAGTGGTAAAGATCCTAGGAACTCTGATTTTGATTAAAGAAATTTTTAATTTACCAAGGTTTAACCAATTCACCACCCCTCTTGGTTAAGTGTGAGATATTCATATTCTTTAAAATTGGCATCAAGAGCTGGTTCTTGAAAGTTACTCAAGATCACTATTTTTTTCAAAAAAAGAATATCTCACAAATAACTTTCAAGGAAGGTGCTTCTTTAAACAGGCCTCCTTTGTTTGAAGGGGAGAATTTCAGTTTTTGGAAAAATAGGATGAAGATCTTTATTCAATCTAATGACCCAGGTGCTTAGAATGCAATAGAGAAAGGTCCTGTGGTGCCCATCAAAACTGTTGGTAATGACATGATTCCCAAAGAATGGGATGAGATGACTGATGTTGAGAAAATGGTTGTTCAATATGATTTTAAGGCCAAAAACATGATAACTTCTGCACTTTCCTTTGATAAATTCCTTAGAACAGTTAGGTGCACAAGTGCTAAGGAGATGTGAGAGATGTTAGAGATCACTTATGAAGGAACTGAAGAAGTAAGAAGATCAAGGAAGCATTCATTGATTCATGAGTATGAAATGTTCAAGATGAACTCAAATGAAAGCATTTCCCAACTCCAAACAAGGTTCACACACATTGTCAATCATCTTTTGGGACTTGGAAAGACTTTTGATGTTGAGGAACTAAATATCAAGATCTTGAAGTGCTCACTAGATCCTGGCAACCAAAGGTGACAGCAATCAAAGAATCCAAGGATTTATCCAAAATGTCAATAGCTGCACTCTTTGGTAAGTTACTTGAATATGAATTGGAATTGTCTCAATTAACTTGTGTTGAAGATGCAGATAAGAAAGGCAAAGGAATTTCTCTAAAAGCTGCAACATCTAAAGTGAAGAAAGAGGAAGATTTAAGTGATGAGGAAGATGAGAAAAACATGAACTTAATAGTCAAAAAGTTCAGCAAGTTTTTGAAGAAGAACAAAGGTAAAAGATTCTCAAAAAACATCAAAAACAACAACAACAACAACAACAAGATTGATAGCAACTTTACATGCTTTGAATGTGGGAAACCTGGCCACATCAAGTCTAAATGCTCAATTTACTTGAAGAAGCAGCAAGGGGACAACAAAGGGAAGAAAGAAGGAAAGTCTAGAAGAGCTTATATAGCTTGGGAAGACAATGACTCAACAAGTTTAGAATCCTCCACTGAAATAGAGGAAGCAAACATGTGTCTTACATTCATTGTCAATGAAGATGATGATGATCTCTTGAGTGAAGAGGATGAGGTAAATTCTGAACTTGATCAAGTTATTCTTGCTTTTCAAGAAATGCACAAAGAGGCACAAAAGCTTTCAAAATCAAACAATAAGCTTAGAAAGAATATTGAAGATCATTTTGCTAAGATTATTGAACTGCAAGCTGAGATTTGTAACTTGAAGGAAGAAAATGAAAAACTTGTTTCAAGCTACAAATCAAATGGTTGTGTATGTGCTTCTTCTTTTACAAATGTTGACAAATATTATATGTTGCAAAAGGTCTTTGATGAGTATAGAATCAATCAAGAAGAGAAATATATGCAGCTCCTTTCAAAGAATAACAATTTGATTGATCTCTTGCAAAAATTGTACAAAGGAAAATGTGATTTCAATGAAATGCTTAGTGTACAAAAATATGCTGGAGATACTTCTGGATTGGGGTATAAACCAAACTCAAATCTATCCAAAAGATAACATTTGTGCCCCCAAAACAGAAAAAATAAAAGGAAGTCAAGGATCTATCAAAATGCTTTCTTTAGAAAATCTCCAAGGGCTGTTATTTGCAACTATTGTATGGAGAGAGGACACACATCCTATAAATGCTTTGTAAGAAGATTGTATGTGCCAAATGGAGAGTGCATTTGGGTGGAAAAGAGAAAGAAAGTTGCTAACCCCTATGGACCCAACCTCAATTGGGCACCTTCTTTTATGAATTAATTTGATTTTTCAGGTATGTCTAAGAGCAAGAACTTCTTTGTGGTATCTTGATAGTGGATGCTCTAGACATATGACGGGTGACAAGTCTTTGCTCACAAATCTTGTTCCTAAAGAAGGAGGCTTTGTCACTTATGGAGATAACAACAAGGGTAAGATCATTGGTGAAGACAACATTGGAGATAACTTCAATACCAAGATTAGCAATGTTCTCTATGTGGATGGTTTGAAGCACAATCTTCTAAGCATAATATGTGATGAGAATTGTTGTATGATATGTGATGGCCAAAATGGTGAAGTAGTTCATATAGGCAAAAGGAAAGGTAATATCTATCTACTTTCTATTGACCATGCATTCTTTCACAAAACTTCATGCTTAATGAGTAAGTTAGATGAATCTTGGTTGTGGCATAGGAGAGTTAGTCACATCAACATGCACCATATGAACAAGCTTATTAAAAAGGACTTAGTGATTGGTTTGCCAAAACTCAAATTTGAAAAGGACAAACTTTGTGATGCATGTCAAAAGGGGAAACAAACTAAAATCTCTTTTCGAAGCAAAAATATTGTTTCCACCTCTAGACCACTTGAATTACTACATATTGATTTGTTTGGTCCTTCTAGAACTATGAGTTGGGGTGGCAATTATTATGGACTTGTGATTGTTGATGATTACTCTAGATATACTTGGACTTTGTTTTTGAAATCCAAAAGTGATGCTTTCCATGCTTTTAGAAAATTGGCCAAAGTTGTTCAAAATGAGAAAAGCAACAAAATTATCTCAATAAGAAGTGATCATGGTGGGGAATTCCAAAATGAACATTTTGAAAAGTTCTGTGAAGAAAATGGAATTAACCACAATTTTTCAGCTCCAAGAACACCTCAACAAAATGGTGTTGTGGAGAGGAAAAATAGATCCCTTGAAAAAGGTGCAAGAACACTTCTTAATGAGACAAATTTGCCAAAATATTTTTGGACTGATGCAGTTAGTATAGTTTGCTATACTTTGAATAGATTTCTCATAAGGCCTATTTTGAAGAAAACCCCTTATGAGCTGTACAAAAGTAGAAAACCAAACATCTCTCACTTGAGAACCTTTGGCTGCAAGTGTTTTGTGTTAAATAATGGGAAAGAATCACTTGGAAAGTTTGATGCAAAGGCTGATGAAGCTATATTTCTTGGATATTCATTACAAAGTAAAGCTTATAGAGTTTTCAACAAAAGAATTATGTGCATGGAAGAATCTATTCATGTAATTTATGATGAATCTAACCCCTCAAGAGAGGAAAAGAAATGTGATTTAGATGCAGGTCCTATGGAGGAAATTGTCCAGCCAATGAGAAAAAGGAGAACCAAGTGCTGTAACAAACCCATCAACACCTAATCAAGAGCCAAAAGAATGGAGAACAAAAGAGATCTCTTACTTGACAACATCATAGGTGAAGTGTCAAAGGGAGTATCAACTAGATCATCATTGAGAAATCTATGTTGTGATATGACTTTTGTATCTCAAATTGAACCTAAGGATATTAATCATGCCTTACAAGATGAACATTGGATGCATGCTATGCATGATGAACTAAATCAATTCAAGAGAAATGAAGTTTGGGAACTTGTTCCTAGACTATAATCTTTCAAGCCTATTGGTACTAAATGTGTTTTCAGAAACAAGCTTGATGAAAGTGGAATCATAGTAAGAAACAAGGCTAGATTGGTTGTTAAAGGTTACAACCAAGAGGAAGGTATTGACTATGAGGAAATTTATGCTCCAGTTGCAAGATTGGAAGCTATAAGGCTATTGCTTGCATTTACATGTTTAATGGGTTTTAAACTTTATCAAATGGATGTTAAAAGTGCTTTTTTAAATGGTTACATTGAGGAGGACATCTATGTTGAACAACCTCCTGGATTTACTGATTTTAAATATCCAAACCATGTTTTCAAACTTAAAAAGGCCCTTTATGGTCTAAGACAAGCCCCTAGATCATGATATGAAAGGTTAAGTAATTTTCTTCTTGAACAATCTTTCATAAGAGGCAATGTTGACAAAACCTTGTTTATGAAGAGGTATAGAAATGATATTCTATTGGTTCAAGTATATGTTGATGATATTATTTTTGGTTCAACCAATCAATTGCTTTGTAAAGAATTTTCTGCAGCTATACAAAATGACTTTGAGATGTCTATGATGGGAGAGTTGACATTCTTTCTTGGACTTCAGGTGAAACAAATGAAGAATGACACTTTCCTTAATCAATCAAAATATTGCCTTGAAGTCATCAAGAATTTTGAAATGGAGAAAAGCAAAGATGCTGCAACTCCAATGGCAACATCAACCTACCTTGATTCAGATGAAAAGGGAAAGAAAGTTGATGAATCCAAATTTAGAGGGATGATTGGTTCTTTATTGTATTTGACAGCTAGTAGACCTGATATTATGCTTAGTGTTTGCTTGTGTGCTAGATATCAATCAAATCCAAAAGAGTTTCACCTTACAACAGTCAAAAGAATCCTCAAATACCTCAAGGCAACACCAAAAGTTGGGCTATGGTATCCTAAAGATGTAGCAATCAATATTATTGGTTATTCTGATTCAGATTTTGCAGGATGTAAACTTGATAGGAAAAGCACAAGTGGTACTTGTCATCTTCTTGGAAGCTCACTCATATCTTGGCGTTGCAATAAACAATCTTGTGTGGCTTTGTCAACTGCTGAAGCTGAATATATCTCAGTTGGGAGTTGTTGTACACAAAGCCTATGATTAAAACAACAATTACAAGATTTTGGAGTTGATCTAAAAGAGATACCTCTGCTGTGTGACAACAAAAGTGCCATAAATATCTCAAAGAATCATGCTATGCACTCAAGGACCAAGCACATTGAAATTAGACATCATTTTCTAAGAGACCATGTGCAGAAAGGTAATATCAAGATTGATTTTGTTGATACAAACAACCAATTGGCTGATATATTCACAAAACCTTTGGCTAGAGATAGGTTTTATGCACTTAGAAACATGCTAGGTATTCTTGATGAATCCAATATAAACTAGCCTTTTTAATATATGCCTTTCCATGCTAAATTGAAATCCCTTGCTATCTCCATCACAAAAGCTGTTCAAAAATTCGAAATTGGTCTGCATAATGCTCTGCAATATGATATTTTCTCTGTAATAATTGATTACCCTTCGGATTAATCGATTAAATTCATTAAAATCCACATTGTTAATGCTATTTGAGCTTCAGTAATTGATTACAGCAATATAATAATCGATTATTCTTTCATTTTGAAAAAAATTATTCTTCCTGGAGTAATCGATTACGCATCGGGATAATTGATTACCATGTACAAAATGTGTTTTTCAATCTCAAAGTTTCACTGAAGTAATCGATTACGGTGAAATGGTAATCGATTAAAGTCCTAGATATATGCTTCTAAATTTTTAAATCCTCCTGGAATAATCGATTACGACAAAATGGTAATCGATTACATATGTGTTTAATATTTTAAAAATTCTCTTGGAGTAATCGATTATGAGTCGAATTAATTGATTACATAAGCTCTGATACCTGTCTGATTCCCAAAAAATCTCTGCTATAATCGATTACACTTCATCTTCAACCTCTGGATGCTTGTAAAATAATCGATTCTCTTACGGGATAATTGATTACCATGTGTTATTTTCGTGTTCTAAATATGCAAAATAATCTATTACGATGAGCATTTAATCAATTATTTAGGCAGTTGCTGCGTATTTAACAGTTTTTTCTCTGGAATTGTAACTGTCCAACCAAATCAAATTAGAATCTAAACTCACTACAGTGCCTTAACTCCTTCTAACAACTATATTTTTGAAAATTAGAACGTTAGGAGCCTCAATTTGGTCTATAAATAGAAACTTGCATCCATGGAAAAACCTTGCACCATTATCTCTTCTCTCTCTTGCTATATTTCTGTGTTTTCTGTGTCTGAGTGTCTAGAAACCTTGTTTAAAATGTCTACTCCTAAACGTGTTAGAACTAGCAAAAGGAAAGTAGGAGAATCCTCTTCCAATCCACCCCCTCCCCCTCCATCTAATAGACTTGATCTTTGGTTCACAAATGAGACTGATAAGATGACTTACTTTTAATTTAATGCTACCAAACAAGTCTGCTCACCAAAATACCTTGACCTAAACTGGTTTATAAGGGGAGGATTTCAATTCCTTGCTTATTTAGAAACCCAAGGCCTTAGGCATTTTCTAGAGATGAAGTGTACATACTACCCTGAACTGGTAAAGGTATTCTATACCTGTGCCAAGGGTTATATGAATGGGACCATGAAATCTCAAGTTAAGGGTGTCACTATGGAGATTACCCATGAAGTCTGAGAAACAGTAGCTGGGTTATATGTGAGGGTGAGAGAAAATTTGATGAGAATCCGGAGGGTTACAACAAACTTGATACCTACAGGGACATGCTCAATAATCCCCATATGCAAATTAGGAATAGGTTGGGTACTGGCCTAATGACGCCAGAGGATAGGTTACTACATTACGTTATAACTATGTCTTAACCCCTAGGGCAACCAATCATGCCCAAGCCACTGATGAAGACCTACAACTAGTGTATGGTCTGAAGAACTCCATTCCCACGAATTGGGTTCTAATATTTGAAGAGATTATGTTAAAATCTAAGAGGCTAGTCAATTATCCCTTTCCCTATGCTGTTCTTGTGTCTAGGTTCATAGACCACTTCAATATTAATGTTTCTAATGAAGTTGCGGACCACACAAACTCTAGTAACAACCTCATTCAAGATAAACATCTTACTAAGCTAGGCATGATGAAATCACCACAAGGATGGGTGATGGTTGGTCCACAACCACCAATGCCTCAACCTCCTCCTGTTGCTGCTGGTGAAGAAGAAGAAGCTTCTGAGGATAAAGAAAGGGATCCAAATCAGCCAATGTACACTCAGTTTGAATCCCTCATGTTGCAGAAGATGGATGGCTTACTCCAAATGCAACATGACTTTAAGGCTAAAACCAATGTAGCTTTAGATGAAATAAAAGATAGGCTAGATCTCATAGAGGCCACTATAAAATGTGATGAATCTGAAACCTTATAGGCCTATGAAATGTTTAATTTTTTATGCTCTGTTTTTTATTTTTTACTTTCATGTTTTATTTTCATTATTTGCAATGGTTCCTCCCTATATTAATATATCAATTGTGTTTCTCCTTTACTTATCCGCTGTGCATTATCCATTTTTGACTTTGATAAACCAAATAGGGGGAGAAATAATTGATTTTGGACATGCTCTTCTACTTACTCTGTTCTACCCTGTTTTTTGTTCAAAATTTTGGCCTAAAATTCGACTTGAATGGATTGTGAAATTATGGGGGAGGTAAGTACTTAAATGAACTTATTAAGTCTATATTACTTGTGAATTAATGCTGAATCAATCACAGATGCTTTTAACACTTGATTCTTGGGAAAGAGATTGAAAATTTTTTAGATTTGAAAAGCTCAAAGTTTCCTTATTTTGGTTCCTCAATTAACTTCAAGTCCAACTGGAAATCAATCAAAAATTTGGCATGTTCAAAGCCAAAAAGGGGGAGATTGTTGGATACAGGGGGAGCAACATGAAGATTGTAAAGGAAATTGATCAAGTATTGGTTTTGAACTTTCAACATGCAAATGGATGCCTTGAAGTTAAAGATTGTGTGAAATGTGTAAGAGAAAAGCAATCTAGTGATCCAAGTGCATTGCATACATTCATTCATGAATAAACTAATTGATTTTCATAAGATTTAAACAAGGCTTTCATAAAATGGTTAAGTTTTAAAGATGTTTGAAAAGGTTTTTGGAAAAATACATTTCCT
>PYAF01002212.1:952258-979782 GCA_007407185.1 Glycine tomentella | reverse complement strand
TTAATCTTAGAATGATGTGGAACTTTGTGAAGAATAATGTTTAAGTAGCTTTCTTTAAAGTATTCTATGAATTCAAGCTTACACATCATGTGTTTGATAATTTGTTACAATCAATAAAATATGTTCAAAAGTCATTTGTTGGAATCTCTGTTGTTGGATTGGAATTATATTTGTATAGTTGAATGCTTTAATAAAAGTTGTGTAATATTTCATGTGTTGTTGAGTGTTTCCATAAAAAGCACACCATCTGTTGGATGAAATGTTCCAAAGAAACAAAGATGGATGAAGTATTGGAATCCTTGTGTTGATAAGTGTGTTGTGATTATTTATGGATTCCAAGAGTTTTGTTGAAGCTCTATAATAGAGATAAATGAAGAATTGTATGATTAAACAAATAGTTGAAATCTATGACTTATCTTTGAAGAGTTATGGAGTTGAACTATGGCTGTTGTGTAAAGCTTTATGTGATAGTTAAAAGAAGCTTTACGTGTTGTTTAAAAAGCATATGCCATGAATTGTGAAAGATGTGGAGCTTTGAGATGCATGAGAAGAAGAATAATTAAATAATAAAAGTGGATTATTCATGCATGTTTCATTCATATGCATATGCCCTACGGGGGTTAAGCCGTGTTGCCCTGCGGGGGTTAAGCTGCCATGTTGACCTCAAGAGGAGGTGTCAGATAGCTGAGGATTGAGACAAGCGTTTAGACAAAAGGTGTCTAAGCTGGGGGGTAGCCATAGTGGGGAGATCACCTACCCATGATGACACATGTTGTGTGGGTGTGAGTCCTTTTGCAACACTGACTTACCCTGACTGGTCGATCCAATCTGTGCCACTGGGATGGGGCTATCTTGACTGTGGCCACTGATGATGAGATGTTGAGAAATCATGCATCATATAAAGAAGAAGAACATGCATCACATGCATCACTTGATGAGTATGTTGCATATCTGTGTGCTGTGTTGATAGTGTGATTTGAAGAAGGTGTGAAATATGCATGTCTCTTATTTTATAAATGATAATATAATATCATGTGTGTATATTTGCCTCCATATATGTTTTATTCAGACCATGTTTGTCATAAACTTACCCTATTTTGTGTCTGTGGTTGACACCTGTGATGACCCCAATTTATTTAGGCGAGCAGATGAACAGTAGTAGCCGAGCATGGATGATGAATTGAAGATGTGCATGGATGTTGAGTTAAAGATGTGACAAAGATGTTGTAATTTTTATTTTGCTTATGAGATGTATGTGGACTGTTTATTAATGGGCCTGTAATATAGACTGTATTATACTCTAACTTATTGATGGATTTTATTATAATTAAACTGTGGAGAGAGAATTCGTTCATGATATAAACGACTAATAGAATTTGCAAGCAAAGCGAAAAGAAATTTTTATGAAATTTATAACTAAGATAATTCTAATACAAAGTGGACACGAGATTTCATCTAAAATCAATCAAGCACGAGAGAGCAAAGAGAGGCGTTACACCTCACACCACCTTCATTTCATTTCATCCTTCCCTTATTAAAGCCTAAATCAAGTGAGAAGAAGACTCCACTTCTCCTTGAAGATCACGTGTAGAAGACGCTAACATCTTTAGGGAAAGTTTGTCAAGGCTTGAAGGAAGAGAAAGACAAAATTATCAAGAGGTTACAAGGTATGTATGGGGAAGCTTTATGATAAAGATAGTTTAAGTGTTGTTTTGTTTGAATAAGTGTTTGAATGTTCATGTGTTGTTGAGTGTTTCCATGAAGTTCATATGTTGCTAAAAGTTTCTAAGAATTTCTCTAAGTTCCATGTGTTGCTGAGTGTTTCCATAAATCTCCATGAAGTTCATGTGTTGTTGAGTATTTCTATAAACCTCTGTACATGAATAATATGCTGAGATTCTGTACATGAATATAAAGTTGAATTCTATATTTTATGTTGAGTTTCTGAGTAAAGTATGTGAGATATAAATTAAAGACCGATGTTGAAAATAAATATAAGATGATGAAAAGAGTTATACCTTAAAGTGAATCAGTCTTATATGTCTCATATGCATATGCCCGGCGGGGTTAGTTTGCGTTATTTGCCTCAAAAGGAGGTGTGTCAGATAGCTGCAGGAACTGAGTTCGAGCGTTCAGATAAGAAAGGTCTGAGCTGGGGGGTACTTGGCAGTGGGGAATCACGCCACCCATGATGATCACATGAAGTGTGGGTAAGAATCCTGTTGCAACACTGTGGGACCCTGACTGATCGTTTCAAGTAAGCACAAAATCTTAAAATAATTTAAGAGAAGTCAAATAATTTAAGAATAATAGAAAAATATTATACTAAAAAAGCTTAATCAAATTCCCCTACACTTTATCTTTTGCACTCCTGGGCAAAACTAAACGAAAGACTAAGAGAAAAACAATTAAACTAGAATAAACTACAAACTAAAATAAAAGCACGAACAAGGCACACACATTTTTCAATGGATCCTAATAATGCACAAAAGTGAGAAAGATGAAAAATGGAATAATGATATCAAGGTAACAAGCACTCCATGAACACATGATCACAAAGTGCAAAGTGAAAAAGTAGTTAAGTTAAAATTAAGAATGTACCAAGGTGATAGAATTCTCTCAAAGAACAACACTCAACCTGATCAAATGTGTATGTGTTTGTGTTTAAAATCAAACACACATATGTAACTAGCATATCCAATATTGACAATACTCTAATTCACTCAACTTGAAATACACATGCATCAAAATATCAAAATGGCTTTTATTGGTAATGTATTGTTTAGGTAAGGATGAATAAGAGAAATATATTTAGGCTAAAACTATGAGAAAAGAGGGGCAATGAGGAGTAAACCAACAAGTAAAAAAAGATGTAGAAACAAAGAAACAAGGTGGAGAACAACAAAATTAAAATAAAAAGAACTTACTAGGATGAAGATAAACCACAACATACTTTTATTGCATTTTTTCTTGTACTTCTTTTTCTTTTTCTTTTTTTTTCGTTGAACTTTTGTTTTTTATACTCTTTCTTTTCTTTTTGTTTTCTTCCAAATCAAAATAAAATACAAATCCCCCACACTTGTTTGAAACACACTCCCAAAACAATTATAAGGCCCCTTTTCTCACTAAAGTTAGGATAACCTGGTTTTTCACTTTTTGGCCTGTAATGAGCTACACAAGAAAGAAAAGATTAAATGCTCAAAAAGGGTGACAATGGATATCAATGCAAGGGAGGTTTATTTGGCTAGTGACTAATAAAAAGAATGCCTAAATCATCTCAATCAATGCATGTGTAACAAAGTATGACAAGAGAGACAAGGCAAAACTTAGAGTAATCTAGCACAAGGATGAAATCACATATGAAAGAACATGAATGTAATAATGTGATTCATCCACAAAGGCCCAAAAACTCACAAGACATAATTCTATCACATATCATCTACCTTAAATTTTATTTTCCAATTCTACTTATCACTTCAACAATTGCAATAATGATTCACATCAAGTATGAAACCTCTCAATCCAAAAATTGGTACATTTCTCACAATTTATACCAGTTAGAAATCCTATGAAAAACATGAAAAAATGTCTAAATTCAACAAAAACAAAAAACAACTACTGCAAAATATTTTATTTATTTATTTATTTTTATTTTTTGTATGTAAAAATAGAAATACAATAAAACAAATACAGCAAAACAAAAATAGATAAAACATATTTTGTAAATCCTTCCCCCCACACTTAAAGAAGGGAAAAGAAAACTCCTTAAGTGCCCTTCAAGGCACATCATCACATAAAATTGACAAGACTTACAAGAGGTCTGCCACAAGCTCCTCCTCCACTTGAGAGCTCTCATGAAATATCTTGAGTTGGTGACCATTCACTTTAAATACGTTGCCATTAACTTCATTTTTAATCTTAACTGCACCATGGGGAAAAACATTAGCATTAACAAAAGGTTCATCCCATCTAGATCAAAGTTTACCAGAAATAAGCTTGAGGCGAGAGTTAAACAAGAGCACTTTTTGGTCAGTATGAAACTTCTTCCTAAGAATCCTAGAGTCGTGAAACCTCTTCACTTTCTCCTTGTAAATCTCGAATTTCTCATAGGATTCTAAGCGGATATCTTCAAGTTCTTGCAATTTAAGCTTCCTTTCCATACTCGCTTCATCAAATGACATGTTACAACTCTTCACCGCCCAATAAGCACGGTGCTCAATCTTTACTGGAAGGTGACATGCCTTACCAAAAACCACCTTATAAGGAGACATCCCCAAAGGTGTTCGGTAAGCGGTCATGTGAACCCATAAAGCATCTTCAAGTAGCTTGCTCTAATCCTTCCTGTTAGGTTGCACTACCTTCTACAACACTTGCTTGATCTCTCTATTAAAAACCTCTGTTTGCCCATTAGTTTGGGGATGATAAGTTGTAGCAACTTTATGCACAACCCCATACTTCTGGAGCAAGGATGTCAATGAATTGTTACAAAAATGGCTCTCCTAGTCATTAATAATGGCTCTAGGCACACCAAACCTGCAAAAATTGTTATATTTCACAAAATCCACAACAACTTTAGAATCATCAGTTCTGGTGGCCTTAGCTTCAACCCATCTAGAAACATAATCAATAGCAAGCATAATATATGAAAAACCATGAGAAACAAGAAATAGACCCATAAAATTAATACCCCATAGAGAGACATGAGGTTTTGCTTCATATCCATAGAGTAATATGAAGAGGTCCTTGATCCATATCTTGGATGCTCATGTCCATAGAGTGACTTGAGATTTTTGGTATCGAATCCATAGAGTGATTCGTGATGAGTCCAGATCCATGTAGACACTCTAGAACTATTCATTGGTACCGAATCCATAAGTGATTCGGTATGTGTCCAGATCCATGTAGAGACTCTGAAACTGATTATTTGAAATGAAAGTAATGTGTTGTTTTGTTGGTTACTTGAATGAATGATATCTTGTGTGTGATAGGTTTGATGTGTGAATAAATTGTTTTATTACTGTATGAATATAAAAGAACTTCAAGTTATTTTTATGGAAAAAATAAATCTACTTTGGAATATATGTTTTAAAAATATAAAATGAACTACATGTACAGATAAGTCTATAGGAACAAATTTTCAAAATAAACTGAAGTAGCTGGAATGATGACGATGACATGGATTTGATTTGGTTTTGTAAAACTGTTTACACCTACTGGGAATTCTTTGGAATTCTCACTGTTTTGGTGTGTTCCCGTGTCATTCAGGACAGGTAAATCAGGAGGAGCAACTACAAATTGGGGACAAGCTGGAAGATTTCTTTTAATGTTGCAGATTCATTGTATTTTCCTATATATTTTGTAATATATAGACATTAATATTATTTTATGAAATATTATTTACAACTTATTTCTAGGTTTATAATTTATTAAAGAGACCAAAACATCTCAACAGGTTCTATATAAGCGTAATTTTCATAACATAATTAAATTTCTAATTTTGAGATAAGTTTGTCTCAATCAGTTTTGGTTAAAAATTACACGTTAGAAAAGTTAACATCTTCTAGTTACATATTATGACCTAGGCATAATATAGTAATTAGAAGGGTGTTACACTCACCAGTGGTGGAAAAGTGATGAGCATCTTTAAACATGGTGGGCCAATAAAAGCCATAGTCCAATATTCTCATAGCGGTCTACTGAGGATCAAAATGACCGCCGGTAGGTGTGTCATGACAAAACTGAAGAATAGACTGAATCTCATGATCTGGTACACACCTATGGATCAATTGGTCACTACCAAACCTCCACAAATAACGATCATCCCACAAATAATATTTAGCATCACTCTTAAGTTTATCTATTTGAGACCTAGATGCATGAGATGGAACAACAGATGCAACAATGAAACTCACAATGTCAGCAAACCAAGGTGTAACATGTGATGAATGCAAATGCATCAAATGCTCATCAGGGAAATTATCCATAATAGGAAATGACTCAGCAGGTCCCTCAATCCTACTCAAATGATCAGCAACCAAGTTTTCTGCACCACTCCTGTCCTTAATCTCAATATCAAACTCCTAAAGAAGAAACATCCACCTGATCAATCTAGGTTTAGCATCAGACTTTTTCAACATGTACTTCAAAGCTACATGGTTAGTAAAGACAATGATATGGGAGCAAAACAAATAAGATCTAAATTTATTTAAAGCAAAAATGATAGCCAAAAGCTCATTCTCAGTGGTGGTGTAGTTTACTTGGGCTGCATCTAAAGTGCGTGAAGCATAAGCAATGACATGGGATAGTTTATCAACTCTTTGTGACAACACAACCTGATATGAACCAATACGAGGTTCCTTGTTTTTACAGATTGTCCATGAAAATACTTCTTGTTATAACATAAAAAAAAGGTGTACGTCAAGTGTTTGATGAAGAGAAACAAAGATAAAGACAATAAGAAGCAAAGTGCAGAGCAAAAATAACGAATTTAATATGAACAAAATGTTAAAGAAAATAAAATAAAATAAAAAGGTGGGAAAGACAAGAAATGGAAGAAGACGCTACACCTTATGAAAAGTGATAAGTCCCGTGGGGATTCGCTACAAAGATTATAGAAACCTTTGATAAGAACCAATGTTTGGTCCAATTAAGAACTCAAGAGGAACTTCCTCTCACACACTTTTAAAAGTATAAAGTTTTTATTCAATTCAAAGGTGAGTAATAAGACAAATGAATGACTATTTATATCCAACAAGTGGTGTCTCTCTCTTCTTTCTCTCCAATGTGGGACTTCAGTCACATTTATTATTCAAAATTATACTAAAAAAATGTAATTCGTGCTAAACTTAATGTCTCATTTTCATCATCATAGATGAATAATTAGGACTTGAGACTAGAAATACAACTTGTAGGAAATCTTTAGAGCTTTCAAACGAATCAAAGAACGCATAAAACAAACATCTAGAACTCAAGTTATGTTCAAAATATTGGAGATATCTAAGCTCTTCACTCATTGGTCTTTGGGCTTTTCACTCATTTGAATTAATTGGAGCAATCTGAACTCTTCTTCCGGGTTGGTATTTGGACTCAAGGCAAGGTTGATATGTTGACCCAATGCTTAAGAAAGGAAGTAGTTCACTTCATGATCCAATGCTTCTTGTGCTTCCTTTGATCTTGCCCTTGTCATGGGGCCTTGCAATTCTGTGTCCTCATCTGCTCCCCTCCTTTAAAAGAATTTGTCCTCGAATTTGGATCTTCATCACCTACATCAAAAGGACTTAAGTTAGCAACATTAAATGTGGTGCTTAACCCATACTCATTGGGGAGGTCAACTTTGTATGCATTGTCATTGATTCTCTCCAAGATTTGGAAGGTCCATCTCTTCTAGGCAAAAGTTTTGATTTTCTTTGTGTAGGAAACCTTTCTTTTCTCATATGGAGCCAAACCTAATCTCCGGGTTTATAAACAACTCTTCTTCTCCCTTTGTTTGCTTGTTTAGCATATTGCTCCATTTTTTTTTCTCAATTTGTGCTTTAACTTTTTCATGGAGCTTCTTCACATACTCAACTTTAGCCTTACCACCCCTATGATTCAAAGAAGAAATGTTAGGTAAGGGAAACAAATCAAGAGGGGTGAGGGGATTGAACCCATACACAATCTCAAAGGGAGAACAACTAGTTGTAGAATGGATAGCCCTATTATAAGCAAATTCAACAAGAGGCAAACATTCCTTCCATGTCTTAATATTTTTCTTGATGATTGACCTCAACAAGGCCGAAAGGGTTTGATTCACAACTTCGGTTTGCCCATCTGTTTGTGGGTGGCAAGTGGTGGAGAAAAGGAGCTTAGTACCCAATTTATTCGAAAGGTTCCTCCAAAAATGGCTAAGGAACTTAGAGTCCCTATCGGAAACAATACTTTGGGGCATCCCGTGAAGCCTCACTATGTCTTTGAAGAACAAATCTGCCATATGGGTGGCGTCATCTACCTTATGGTAAGGTATGAAGTGAGCCATCTTTGAAAACCTATCCACAACCACAAAAATGGAATCCTTTCCTCTTTTAGTTCGAGGCAAACCAAGCACAAAATCCATAGATAAATCTGTCTAAGGGGAATTGGGAATAGGAAGATGAGTGTATAGACCATGTGGCAAAACTTTTGATTTAGCCCTTTTACAAACTATGCATCTAGCAACAACTTATGCATATCGTGCCGCATGCCAGGCCAATAGAAATGCTCATGCAACATATCTTAAGTCTTTTGTATCCCAAAATGTCCCATCAGTCCCCATGTGCTTCTCTCAAAGGGAGTTCACGTAAAGAACATTTAGGCACACACAAATATTTTTCTTTGAAAAGAAACCCATCATGCCTAAAATACCATCATGCGCCCCCTTTTCACATGCAACATATATCTTTGCAAAATCATCATCATGCACATACAACTCCTTAATGTGTTCAAAATCAAGCAACTTTGTTTCAAGCATTGCAAGCAAAGTATATCTCCTAGAAAGAGCATCGGCCACAACATTCAGTTTTCCTTGCTTGTGTTTAATGACATAAGAAAATCGTTCAAGAAATTCAACCCATTTAGCATGCCTTTTATTGAGCTTACAACACCTTCAAATATTTGAGTGATTCATGATCACTATGGACAACAAACTGTTTGGACAAAAGATAATGTTGCCAAGTATGAAGAGCCCTTATTAGCGCATACAATTCCTTATCATAGGTGGAGTAATTCAAAACAACATCATGCAACTTTTCACTAAAATATGCAATAGGATGACCCCTTGTAACAAAACAGCCTCAACACTCACATTTGATGCATCACATTCAAGCTCAAAAGAATTGGAAAAATCGGGCAATGCAAGTATTGGTGCATGAGTTAATTTTTCTTTTAGGGTATCAAAACTCTTTTCTAGGGCCTTGCCCCACTTAAAAGTCACATTTTTTTAACCACTTCATTCAAAGGCACAACTAGGGTGCTAAAATCTTTCACAAACCACCTATAGAAACTAGACAACCCATGGAAACTTCTCACTTCACTCACAAATTTTGGGGTAGGCCACTCTCTAATAGCTTTTATATTTTCTTCATCCACTTGGACTCCTTGGAACTTACCACAGAGCCTAGGAAAACTACATGATCAATACATAAGACACATTTTCCTAGATTAGCGTACAACTTTTCATTTCTAAGCACATGCATAACAGCCTTAAGGTGTTCAATATGCTCTTCTAATGTCATGTTATAGATCAATATGTCATCAAAGTACACAACCACAAACTTTCCTAAAAACTCCTTTAAAACATGATTCATGAGTCTCATAAAAGTACTAGGAGTGTTTGCAAGTCCCAAAGGCATCACCAACCATTCATACAAACCATACTTTGTTTTGAAAGTTGTTTTCCACTCATCCCCTTCCTTTATGCGAATTTAATGGTACCCACTTTTTAAATCAACTTTAGAAAAATAGCATGCCCCATACAATTCATCAAGCAAATAATCCAAACGGGGACTGAGGTGTCTATATTTAATAGTTATATTATTAACAAGTCTACAATCAGTACACATTCACCAAGTGCCATCCTTATTAGAAACACGGATTATCGGGATAGAACAAGGACTCAAACTTTCTCTTACCCAACCTTTTGCCAGCAACTCCTCAACTTGTTTTTGTATCTCTTGTGTCTCTTGAGGGTTGGACCGATAAGCGGGTCTATATGGCAAAGAGGCCCCCGACATAAAATCCATTTGGTGTTCAATCCCCCTTAAGGGAGGTAAACCGGGTGGAACACTCTTTGGAAATATATCTCCAAATTCCTGCAAGAGGGAATCAACAACACTAGGAAGAGGGTTAGAGTTAGAATTCAAATACAAGTCCTTATACATGGAAATGTACATTTCTTGTTTTTCCGAAAATGCCCTCTTGATATCACTCTCCCTAGCAAATAAGTTTTTTATCCTTCTCTCAAGAACAAGAGTTTGGTTTTTATCATGCTCTTCATGTTTAGCTTTAAAAACTTATTTTTTCTTGTTCTCTTTTTATTTTAAAAGCAACTTGATCTTGACGCACCTCTTTAGGAGAAAGTGGTACAAGTGTTATTTTTCGAGAATTATGAGAAAAAGAAAACTTGTTAGTAAAACATCATGAATAACATGCTTATCAAATTGCCAAGGCCTTCCAAGCAAAATATGACCGGCCTCCATAGGCACAACATCACACAAAACATCATCCTTATACTTACCAATGCAAAAACTTACCATCACTTGTTGATTAACAACCAACTCACCATTCTTACTTAGCCATTGGAGCTTATATGGATGCAGATGAGGTTTGGTACTAAGACTGAGTTTGTTCACCAAGCAAGTGCTTGTCACGTTGGTACAACTTCCCCCATCTATGATCAAGCAACACACTTTGCCTTGAATGATACATCTTGTGTGGAAGATGTTTTCTCTTTGGCTTTGGTCATCAACCACAATTTGGTTTACCAAGAGCCTTCTTACCATTAACAAGTCACCTTTCGAAGCATAAGTTTCACAATCATCTTCCTCTTCACTTGTAATTTCTTTTTTGGGGCATAAGTCACTAGAAATGTGCCCATTGTCCCTTACCACCATTACACGTTTATTGGGGCATCGTGAGGCGATGTGCCCATTGCCTAAGCACTTAAAGCACTTGATGTTCCTGGCTTTTTAAGTGACAGAAGAAGAAGCATTAGAAACCAAAGGACTGGAGTTTTTAGAGAATTTAACTTCCTTGGCCCACGCGGGTGGATCTTCTTTGGGTTGTCTATCTTTCCAAAAGGAATGCTTGAAGGTTGAAAAAGGTTTTCAGTTAGAATACCTCCTTTTGAGTTGTTGCTCAACTTTGATCGATTGATGGACTAAGTCTCCAAGCTCGACATAATGTTGTAGCTCTACAACATCTTGTATCTCTCTATTGAGCCCATGTAAGAAGCGCGCCATGACGGCTTCCGGTTCTTCAATAACATTTGCTTGTACCATAGCAACCCTCCATCTCCTTATGATACTCATCCACGCTTAGACTCATTTGAGTGAGTCTTTGGAGCTTATTGTGAAGCTCCTTATGGTAATGGGGGGAACATATCTTTTTCTCATCATTGCTTTCATCTCCCTCCAAGTATTCATTGGTTCATCTCCTATTCTCCTTCTCTATTTTTGTAGTTGGTCCCACCAAATTAGAGCATAATTTGTAAATTCTATGGTTGCCAATTTCACCTTTTTGTCTTCTTTATAGTTATTGCTGAAAATAATATGAACACACAAATAACCAAGAGGGGGGTGAATTGGTTAAAACTTGGCCTCTTAAAATTTTGTAAGAATCATAGTTATAAGATCGTATCACAATTAAAACCAAGAATGCTTTAATCAATCAAACCACTCAGCTCAAGAAAACAATTAGAAAAACTTCTACTTTCTGAGTAATAAAGATTTCACCAAATATTTTCAAATTAAGGTAACAAGAAAAGAATAAAGAATGTTATCAACACAAGAACTTACACTGGTTCACCCCTAAAAAATGAAGCTACATCTAGTTTCTTCTAATCAACAATTATCATTAGAGTTCCACTATCAACAAAATCTATTCTTTATGAGCTTACAAAGGTCACCCTTTATCAATCCTAGATAGAGAACTAAAATCTAAACACCCTTTAGACTTCTAATGATCAAGACCCTTCTCTAATCTTCCCTTTAGAGAACCCTGCTATAGAAAAGCTTAAAGAACCTTTTTGCAATAGCAACTAACAAGTTGAATTCTAAAAGTGAATTACAACCACAATTTAGGGGAGAGAGATACAACCTTACGATCCAAGGAATGCAAATGTAAATGTTACCAATCAATGATTAGGTTGAAAGAAAGCAAGTTTTAGACCAAGCTCTCCAAGAAACTCCTTTGAAATCTTGTCTAAAAAGAATTCTACAAATGATGCATGAGAATCTTGATTTGTAGGACAAGAGCTTTGTTACTCAGTGAATATTCTCTCAATTCAGAAGCCTTTTGAAAATCAGTGAAAATCTCAAATTGTAAGAATATATATTTTCAAAAGGACTTAACATCTTTATATAGAAAAATTGATGTAACTGAATGTAATTGATTCATTTTTTATTTAATCGATTAATTTGTTCTTAAGCTTTTTGAAAAAGATGTATGAACAAAGTAATCGATTAATACGTCATGTAATCGATTAACATAGAGTTTTTCCTTTTCACAAAAGTGCTTAGTAATCAATTACATATAAATGGTAATCGATTAACACAGACAAGACTTGTTCTGTGTTTGTATTGAGTAATCGATTACTTAATGATGGTAATCGATTATTCTGTTCTTCAAGGATTAAGTAATAGATTACCAATTTGTGGTAATCAATTAAGGCAGTCAAAAAGAGTTTTTCCAAAAACTTGAACCTTTGAGCACTTGGCTTTTATGCAATCATGAAATCTTAAAGCTTTTTCACAAACCATGTAGTTTTGTTAAATCATGAATGCAAGCCAATGAATGATGTTTATGCAATGTTATGGATCATAAGATGAAAGTCTCATACATCTTAGATATTACAAATGCCTTCAATTGAATGACATGTTAAAAGCTAAAACCTCATCCAAGCTTCAACATATATCTTGATCCTTCTTCAAGCTCCCCCTGTATCTAACAATTGTAGTAAAAAATTTGCTGTATTTTCATCTCCCACTCCAAATAAGTCTCGGGGTCATTCCTCCCTTGAAATTTAGGTATTTTAATTTTAACCCCCTCAAGTACTTCATACCTCTCATTTCTCCTCCTAGGTCTTTCTTCTCTATTATTTTCCCTATGCCTTCTTTCATTCCTTCGCCTATCCTCATGCCTCCTAGGACTCTCTCTCTTCATCTCCATTATCACTCCTTTGAGTGGAGGTTCTAGACCTACGCATTTCTCTTCATCCATCCTCTCCTCCATCCTCCAATTGTGTTCTAACATTTGAGCAAATTGATTTGTCAACTCGTCTAGGCGAGCTTGCATTGCATCAGTTCTAGGGGTGGGGGGGATACTAGAACCACTAACCATCATATAGTAGTACGAGGAAAATATGAATAGAAACTCACCACTCTACTCACATGTTTCACTCAAGAAATAACAACTCGTGTTTTCACTCTGAAAATGGCTTTTGATTTTAATGTAAACGCTCTTGCCTTTTACCACTCAAAGTTCTCTTTAAGTTCTTAACAAGATCAGTCCCGTTTCAAAATTAAAAGCTTTTTTAATATAAAATTGTAACGATCCTCACAAGAGTTGCTCATTGGATTCGTTGAACGAAAGGAAAACCACAAAGACAACAATCGAAAGAAATTTAAAAAGAAGAACTAGAAAAGGTAACAAAAGAAAGGAACACTCAAAATAAGAAGGCCAAACAAAGACAATACAGAACTAGGAAGAAAAAACAAATTCGTTTGCGTAAAAAAAAGGAAGAACATTATAGCACCACAAATAAACTTCCACAATTGTCAAATAAATTAGTGCAAAAGGGTTCTTTTTTTGAAGCAATTTTTTTTACAACAAGCAGCTTAAAAGAAGCACTTCTAGTTTTTTTTTAAAAAAAATAAGCTACCCCTTTTATTTTTTTCACACTAACACAAATGATTTTTTATTGATGCCAAATTGTGAATAGTAATGGTTCAGTTTAGAATAAATTACACAAAATAACGTCGTTACAATAATAATATGAGCAGAATATCATGAAGCTGTAAATTGTTCAAAAGATAAAGAATGAGAAATTAAAGAACGGAATAATAAAGAACAAGAAATAAAAGAACATAATGATAAATAATGAGAAGTAAAAGAACAAAATGATAAAAAATGAGAAGTAAAAGAACGAAATGATAAAGAACGAAAAATAAAAGAACATAATGATAAAGAATGAGAAATAAAAGAATGGAATGATAAAGAACGCAAACAAAAGATAGAGAAAAAAAGGCAAGAATTAGAGAACATCACAAACACAAGAAATTGGCCAATTCTAGGATCCGGGGTCAAGATACCACATGATATGAACCAATACGAGGTTCATTGTTTTTACGGATCATCCTTGAAAAGGCTTCTTGTTATAATATAAGAAAAAGGTTCACAACAAGTGTTTGACGAAGAGAAACAAAGATAAAGACAATATGAAGAAAAATGCAGAACAAAAATAACGAATTTAACATGAACAAAATGTTAAATAAAATAAAATAAAATAAAAAGGCGGGAAAGACAAGAAATGGAAAAAGACGCTACACCTTATGGAAAGTGATAAGTCCCGTGGGGATTCGCCACAAAGATTATAGAAATCTTTGATAAGAACATAAGACAAATGAATTGCTATTTATAGCCAACAAGTGGTGTCTCTCTCCTCTTTCTCTCCATTGTGGGACTTCAGTCACATATTTCTTATTCAAAATGATACTAAAATAATGTAGTTCGTGCTGAACTTCATGTCTCATTTTCATCATCATAGATGCAAAATTAGGACTTGAGACTAGAAATACGACTTGTAGGAAATATTTAGAGCTGTCAAATGCATCAAAGAACGCCTAAAATAGACATCTAGAACTCAAGTTATGTTCAAAATATTGGAGATATCTAGGTTCTTCACTCATTGGTCTTTGGGCTCTTAACTCATTTGAATCAATTGGAGCAATCTGAACTCTTCTTTCGGGTTGGTCTTTGGACTCAAGGCAAGGTTGATACGTTGACCTAATGCTTGAGAAAAGAAGTAGTTCACTTCATGATCCAATGCTTCTTGTGCTTCTTTTGATCTTGCCGTTGTCATGGGGTCTCACAATTCTTGGTCCTCATCACAACCCCAAGTCATAGTTAGAGGCATCACACATAAGCTCAAAGGGAAGCTCCCAATCTAGTGGCTGCATGATGTGAGAGGTAGTAAGCTTCCTCCACAACTCCTCAAATGCCTCATTGCAAGGCTGGTCAATCACAAAGTCTACATCCTTTTGGAGAAACTTGGACAATGACAATGCAATCTTGTTGAAATCCTAGATGAATCTCCTATAAAAACCTACATGTCCAAGAAAAGAACGCACTTCTCGCACAAAAGCGGGGTAAGGTAGAGAAGTAATAACATCAATCTTGGCCTTATCAACCTTAACACCTCTACTAGAGACCAAATGCCTCAAGACTATACCCTCATCTACCATAAAATGACATTTCTCAAAGTTAAGAACAAGGTTAGCCCCAATGCATCGGTCAAGAACTCTAGAGAGACTATCCAAACATGCATCAAAAGAGGAACCATAAACAGTGGAATCATCCATATACACCTCTATGTGTAACATCCTTCCAATTACTATATTATGCCTATGTCATAATAAGTAACTAGAAGATGTTAACTTTTCTAACGTGTAATTTTTAACCAAAATCGATTGAGAAAAACTTATCTCAATATTAGAAATTTAATTGTGTTATGAAAATTACGCTTATATAGAGCCTGTAGAGACTTTTTGGTCTCTTTAATAAATTACAAACTTAGTAATAACTTGTAAATAATATTTCATACAATAATATTAATGTCCATATACTACAAAGCATATAGGAAAATACTAAAAATCTGCAACATTAAAAGAAATCTTCCAGTTTGTCCCCAATTTGTAGCTGCTCCTCTCGATTTACCTGTCTGGAATGACACGGAAACACACTAAAATAGTGAGAATTCAAAAGAATTCCCATTAGGTGAAGACTGACTTATCATACAGTGTCATCGTCATCATTCCAGCTACTTCGGTTTATTAAGAAAACATGTGAACAATTATAGTTGATTTTTAATTTCATAAACATATAACCCGAAGTAGGTTCATTTTAATTAATTGAAAATCCTTTACAAACTTTCACCCTAACATAAAATTCATCATATGCGATCATAAACCTTAAAATTCATCATAAGCCATCATAAACCTTAAAATTCATCATATGCAATCATAAATCTTCACACATTCATGCATGATTTGTCTTTCACTTTAATTTAATGTATCTTAAATCCCTAAACTAGATAATGAGCTCATTACTAGACTTAGGTTGCTCCCGCAGGGTCGTGCTCAGCTCAACTGTATCACTCTTTGGGGTCCCATAGGGTCGTGCTCAGCTTAACTATATCATCCTTGGGTCAATATGTCTTTCCCGCAGGGTCGTGCTCGGCTTAACCGTATCACCCATTGGGTACCATCAAGGTTGTGCTCAGCTTAATTGTATCACCCTTCAGGTATTATCTTTCTTTAGTCTTTCCCTCAGGGTTGTGCTCAACTTAACCGTATCACCCTTTGGGCACCATCAGGGTCGTGCTCGGCTTAACCGTATCACCCTTTAGGTCTTATCTTTTTATCTTTCTTAATGCACATGACATGCTCAATGACATGCAAAGCTACATAGCTCATGTCATACAATTATGCCACAAAATATCAAGATTTCATCATCACAAAAGAAAATCATAACAAAGAACATCATAACAACAAGATTTCTTCTACATATGATTCGATTCTTCCTATAATATATACTCATCTAACATTCATTAAATTCCCATCTTTTAGTATGTTAAACTAGAATTCCTAAGCTTTCTAAAAAGGTATCACATGCTTCAATTGAAATTATAAAACTCTAGATATAATATTTTACAAATAGAACTTCAAATCTGCCAGCAGTCTCAAAATTCCACACTAACACCTTCTAGTGTTTTTACGATTTCAAGCAGTAAACAATCTATTTTTAGCTGAATTTTATATGTTATAATTGACATCTAGATCTTTAATTAGATATATCATACACCTAATTTTAATAAGAACTGAGAGAGAAATAAATTTTTCAAAATAGATGGCAGAAGCTGTTTGGGTGTGGACAGTTTCGGGCAGCTTGAGCTAAAATAATTTCTGGGCATGATTCACTACTTATTTTGGTCTCATATTTTAGGAAAACATAGAGGACATCCTAAGCTTTGAAATGAGTGGTCAAACATCTCGTTTGGTTAAGTATAGAGGGAGATATGGAAATTTCAAAACAGTCCAAAATTCAGCTTACATCCATACGAATAATCTCAAGAATCAAATGATAAATAAACCTAACTTTCACCTACCTCAAACAAGTTTTCTTCCAATTCCTCCAAGTATTTGGCTGCACCTCAAGTTATTGAAAGAATGAAAGGCTTGTCTAGTATTTGATGCTTTGGAAAGGTGAAGAAGGCAATAGAAGTGAAGGGCTGTGGTTTCTATATCAAGAAGGAAGTGAAGAGAGAAAATGCAATTAGTCGTAAGTTTGAGAGGAATAGCATGGCTTGTGCACAATTTTAATTCAAGGGGGTATTTATAGGAAAAGATTTAGTTAGGATGTAAAGAAATTAGTTAGGATGTAACTTAGTCTTTGGTTTGGTTCTAAAGTAACTAAGTAATCATGACCTTAAGATATTTTAATTTTATGCATTAAATGCATGCTTACTAAGCAAGAAGCAAGATTCCTTTGAGCTTGGCTGGCCTATGCATGTGGAATGGAGTTTTCAAGAAGCCAAATCTGATTTTTCCTAAGCTTGGTTGCAAAATTATCTTTTATACAAAGTTCTAGAGCTTACACGTTAACCTACACATGTTTTCACGTCCATTTTGCTGAAAATCTCACATATAAGCTTGCTTGGTCTTATGTTTTTGTTTCGTTTAATTTATATCTAGTGTACTTCATGTGTCTTCCAATTCATATACTAGTTACATATGTGACATACATTTAAAATATAAGCCTTTCCCCAAAATCCTACACAGCTAGGATTGGTTTCTTTTCTTAAATTAACTAATCATAACTAAATATATTCTAAGCACTTCTAAACTTGTCACTTGAATCTATTAGCTTCTATCATATCCTTCTTGTATCACACTACCATCACAGGTGTTTCTCATGTGATAATTTTCCTCATCATATTATCACATGGTCTGAAACTATAGCTCATGATAGCTTTAGATATTTATGCAATTTTCTTTCATTTTTACTGTAAGGTTTGTTTACTTGCATTTATTACATTGGGTAAAAAATTTAGAGACTTATCTTTTGACTTACCTAATCATAAACTTTCGGCCAATCTAGGTACTTCTAGTTTTCTTGTGATATTTATCTGTTACTAAGGGTAATTTGGTAATTTACCATCCTAGGGGTATTTCTATAATTTTCTCAAGTCTCTACAAAATATCTAATAAAAATATCCAGGGCCATTTTGGTAATTTGTCACTTACTCAGGGGCATTTTGGTAATTTGATAGTTACTCCAGGGGCGTTTTTGTAATTTTTACTTTAAAAGATCTTATCAAAATATCCAGGGGTATTTTGGTAATTTGCCACTTACTCCAGGGGCATTTTTGTAATTTTCCACTTCAAGGGCAATATGGTAATTCTCATATCAAGGGAAAGGATAATATGGTCATTCTCCTTTAAGCATTTTTGTAATTTCTCTTTTTATCTTTAACTAACATATTTAAATTTTTGGGATGTTACACTATGCAACTATTTAATAAATCAGAAAAGATACTCACCATGTACCTCTGGAAGGTTTCAGGAGCGTTGCATAGGCCAAAGGGCATCCTGGTGTAGGCAAATGTGCCAAATGGACAGGTGAATGTGGTCTTGTGTTGATCCTCCGATACAATATAAATCTGCACGTAACTTGAAAAAACCATCAACAAAGCAATAATGTGATTTACCTACCACCCTCTCCAGAACATAGTCAATGAATGGGAGAGGGAAATGGTCCTTGTGAGTTGCCTTGTTAAGTCTATTATAGTTAATGCAAACTCATCAACTGTTGGCTACTCTACTCGGAATCAACTCATTATCCTGGTTTCTCACAACAGTGATGCTCGACTTCTTAGGGAGCACTTGGACAGGTGAAACCCATGTGTTATCTGAAATGTGATAGATGATCCATGCAAATAGTAGCTTCATCACCTCCTTCTTCATCACATCAAGAATAGTGGGATTCAGCCTCCTCTGTGGTTGCCTTACCGACCTAGAATCATCCTCCAAGAGTATTTGATGAATACATAAGGAAGAATTTATTCTGGTAAGGTCAACAAGCGTCCATCCAGTGGCCTTTTTGTGGCTTCTCAACACATGCAACAACTTTTCTTCATGCTTAAGTGACAGGCTGTTAGATATGATAACTGGGAGCTTTTGAGCGTCATCTAAATAGACATATTTAAGGTGCTCAAGTAGTGGCTTCAACTCCAAGGAAGGTGGCTGAATGGTGGATGGCAAGGGAAGGTTGGTAGTTGATGGAAGGGAGATAGGAGACTCAGCACCTGCACTTGTACCTGCAACACAATCAGAGTGAAGTGTAGAGGAAATCTTCGCACAAATACTACACACAGCAACAGAATCATCACAGGGACAGTTAAAAGAACCAAGATCAAAATCAGAAAAGTCAGAAAATTCAGAAACTAAATCTTTACAAATATCTACAGTATCTACTGCAACATCAATAATATCTACAAGGAAGACAAAATGCTCATCTGCAGGATGTCTCATGGCCTCAAAAATGTTGAAATGGACAATATCATCACCAAACTCCACGAAAAGAGTTCCTGCATGCACATCAATTTTGGTCTTGACTGTCATCAAGAATGGTCTCCCTAAGATCAATGTGGAACCATGGTTGGAAGACTCATTCTCCATATCCAAAATGTAAAAATTGACTGAAAAAATCATATCATTAAACTTGCACCAACACATCTTTAATAACTCCAATAGGAAGTGCAACATTCCTGTTGGCTAAGTGAATGATAACACCAGTGGGTTTCAAATCACCAAGTTGTAATGACCTATAAACTGATGTCGGCATAACATTAATGGATGCTCTAAGGTCAAGCATTGCATCTGTAAAAGTGCAATCTCCAATAAGGGACAATGAAAATGTTAGGATCTTTGCACTTTTGTGGCAAGGTGGATGGTGGAATGAAAGCAATAGTTTTGCTTTGTATAAGTGCAGAAACATTTTATCCCATCTTCACTTGCTCATTTTCTTTCAACTTTCTCTTGTGGGTGCACAAATCTTTCAAGAATTTTGCATATTTTGGAATATGTTTGATGACATCCAAGAGGGGAATGTTAACTTCCACCCTCCTGAAAGTCTCAAGAAGATCAGAATCAAGCTCCACTTTCTTTGCAAGAAAGGATCTAGAAGGAAAAGGTAGAGAAATCTGTTTTGATGCAGAATCTATTTTAGCACCAGCATCTATTGAATTTTGGAAGCTCCTTACCACTCCTCAAGGTTCTAGCACTTACATTCTTTGGATTAATAATTGGTTGTGCTGGAATGTTGTTAGAATGTTGTTGCTACATCTGGTTGACTGTTGTAGTTAGCTGTCTAATATGAGTCTGCAGGTCTTGGATGATGGCACTTACATTCTGTTGAAACTGAATGTTGCTGGTTGTCATTTGCTTCATCAAGTCCTCCAAGGAAGGTCCAGAACTGCTCTGCATAGGTTGTGCAGGTGCAGGTGTAGATATTTGTAATTATTGTTGTTGTCTGAACGGGGGAGCTTGGTATTTGCTGATGGGGGTTTGATATTGTTGTTGTTTGAATGGTTGCAGTTGTTGTGTTTAATGTTGTTGTTGTGGACCATGACCATACCTCAAGTTCGGATGATCGCTCTAACTAGGATTATAAGTGTTGGAGTATGGATTATACTGTTGTTGTTGAGGTCTGAATGATTGTCCAGGTTGAATACAAAAACTTCAGCAGTTTGTTCTGTTTCTTGGAGACTAGGACATGTATTTGGATGATCAGGCACACAGTAGATACCATGCAACCTTGGTTGATTAGCTGCCATCACATTTTGTTGTTGACCAATGTCATGTTTTCTCACAAGGGATGTTATTCTGTCAACTTATGCTCCAACCTCTGGTTATTGTTGGGTTCAAAGGAATCACTTGAAGAATGGACAAAGAATCAAGCCTGGTTTTAGCTTTCAATATGCCTTGAAGTATTGAAGAATAACTTGTGATTAAATGTAAAAGGAAGAAGTATTTCTGGTGATCCAAGTGCATTGCATTCACATCATTCATTAAGTTAATTAGATTAAGAAATAGAATTCACAAGGTTTTGATAAATTGTTTAAGTTTCATAATTAAATCAAAGGTTTTTGAAAAAATAAGTTTTCTACTGATTTAATCGATTACTTTAACGTGATAATCGATTATTTTGTTCTTGGTTATTTTGGAAAACTTTTCAAGAACAATGTAATGGATTACGTATCGGTTTAATTGATTATTTTTACCTTGGTTCACATATAAAATGCCTTGATGAAAAGTTTAATCGATTACCAATGAGCTGTAATCGATTACATAGACTAAATAGAAAAAATCACCTCTCTGTCTTAATCGATTACCAAAGACAGTAATCGATTATATCATATGCCTATGCTAACATGTTTTGCTTCATTAATAGATTACCAGAATCCGTAATCGATTACACAATGTATTTCATGTTTGTGAAGCTTCCTATCTTAATCGATTACCATAATCCGTAATCGATTACGCAGTGTATTTCATGTTTATGAAGCTTCCTGTCTTAATCGATTATTTTGTTCGTCTCTTCAATCCAGATTTCTATAGAACACTTTAATCGATTACATGCTTGATTTAATTGATTACATAAGTGAAATAATCGATTATTGGGCGCGTTTAATCGATTACTGACAGTTACAAAAGTTTGTTATAAATAGAACCCTTGCTCAGCTCATTTGGTAACTTGATCAATTCGTATTTTGAGCCTACATAAGCTTTCTAAACATATTCTTAGTAATTTTCTGGGTTCTATGAGTGCTTGTCTTCACTAAAACACTTATGGGTCTTTAAGTGATTTTTGAAGCAAGAAGATTCTTTTCAAAAGTTAAGGAAAGAGATGTTTTGAGTTTGTTTTCATCATTCAACCTGGTACATTCATTCATATGCATATCATTCATTGGATCATCAGGTGATTTCTTTCCTCAAACTTTGTGGTTGTAATTCTTTAGTGAACTTGTATTTGATTTTCTATTGTAATTGGGTTTCTTGCTTGTAATCTAGAGATAGAGTTTCTCTAGGGGTTGTACTGAGTAGTGTTCTCAGTGGGGTTGTCTCTAAGAATCTAATAGTGTTTTAGATTAACTTTATCTAGGGTGGATAAAGAGAGACTTTGTAATCACTTGTAAGAACAGAAAATTGCAAAAGTGGAACTCCATTCTAGTGTTGAGTGGACGAAAACTAGATGTAGCTTCATAGTGTTTGAAGTGAACCAGTATAAATTTTGTGTGCTTTGATCTTGATTTCTTTCTTGATAATATTCTGTTCAATTTGATTGTCTTGCTTTGTTTATTAATTCAATTCTGAGCTATTGGATACCTTGGACTGAACATTTGATTGAATAAAGATTCTTGGTTTCAAAAGTGATAAAGATCCTAAGGGAAACTCTGATTTTGTCTAAGAAATTTTAATTTACCAAGCCTAACCAATTCACCCCCCTCTTGGTTAAGTGTGAAGTGTCCTTATGTTTTACAGTTACCAGCAACCACAAAAACTTCAGTTGTAGTAGCCTTGGATGGTGCAACTACTCTAGTACCAAATTGCTGGTAATTTGATGCTATGTTGGAAATCAATTGCCTTGCAGTAATGGGAGTTTTGTCCATTAAAGCCCCTTCATTGGCTGCATCTATCATATTCCTCTCCATTAACATTAATCCTTTATAAAAATATTGTATCAATAATTGCTCACTGATTTGATGGTGAGGACAGGTAGCACATAACTTGTTGAACTTCTCCTAGTACTATATAATGTCCCTCCAGGTTGCTACCTTATAACACATATTTCTTTCCGGATTGATGTTCTAGATACAGGGAAGAATTTCTATAAAACATCTTATCTTCATCTATGTCCAAGTATTGATAGGATTTCGTTGAAGGTACAGCCAGTCCTTAGCCACACCATCCAGAGAATGGAAATGTCTTCATCTTCACATAGTCCTCATGAATGTTATGTGGTCGCATGGTGGAACACACTACATGAAACTCCTTAAGATGTTTATGTTGATCTTCACCTGCAAGACCATAAAACTTTGGAAGCAAATGGATTAGTCTAAATTTTAGCTCATAACTGACCTCTACATCAAGATATTGAATACACCAAGGTTGGTAAACAAAATCAGGTGTAGCCAATTCCTTAAGAGTTTGATCGTTGTCAGTCGTTGTATCAACAACAATTTCAAAATTAAAATGTTCAAAATTAGAAACAGAATGTTCAGAAAACAAAATGTTCATAGTGCACTATACTACTCTCCAGAACTACACTTCTATTATCTCTGCTCAAATTGTGAAATATCCTATCTACCTCAGGATCATATGAATGCAAATCACTTGGTTTATACCTAGTCCTACACAGTTCAACTCGTATGTGACAGAAATTACAGAAATTACAAACAACTACTCTATGAGAACACTGTTCACAATATTTGTTGAAATAATATAGAAAATGGAAAATTTTCCCAAACAATTTTTGTTTTGGTTTTGATTTTTTAAAAATAAAATAATAATAATAATAAATAAATAAATAAATAAATAAATAAAAATAAAATAAAAATAAAATTAAAAAATTACCATAGTAAATGTCTAAAAATCATTTTTTGATTTTTGAATTTTTTATCTATATCTATTTATATCTATCTTCTATCTATATCTATCATCTATTTATATCTAGAAACATTTTTTTTGAGACAGATGCAATTATACTATACTAATATCAATATTACCTATAGTATTATCTAATTATGAGTAGATTAAAGTTGGCAAACAATGAATGATATCCCTAGCAACAACATCAGTTTTGATGACAACTGTCGAATCGCTACAAAACAAATAAAACTAAGATAATTTTGTAGTACATGATTAACCTAGGTTAACTCAGAGATGCCGTCCAATTTGGTTCCTAACTTAGTCCACTTATAAACAACAAGGAAGTTTATCAAACAATTTGTAGACAGTGAACAAAAATTGCAAAAACACAAACAAGAATTGAAGCAAAATGTAGAAACTAACAAATTGATAAAAGATGTTATAAAAAAAGATTCAAGAATATCAATCTAATTCAACAAACCAAGCAATAAAAATTATTATAGTTATCAGATAATGATCATATTATGAAGGTTCATTCAATATCATCAGAAGCAATTCAATCGAATTAACTCCAAAATCAATTGAAATCACAAATCGAATTGAAATATCATCCAAACAATCTATGATTAAAATTCAAAATTAGGAAATAAATTTATAACCTAATTCATTTTCAATCCTAAACATATTCATAATCATGAAAATCGAAAAGAGGATTGAAGAAGAAGATGAACATTCACACATAAATTAGAATACCAAACTAGAACTCAAATTCTCCTTGCTTAGACTGAATCCTTGGATTGATTGATTGTTTAGCCTTCCATGATCATCATAAGTGGAAGAGCCATGAAATTTGTGTGAGAAAAATAGAAGAACAGAGATGAAAGGAAGAAGAAAAATAAAGAATAATGAAGAATAATTGAGAAAAAAAAAGAGAAAATATTTTAATTATGAAAACTTGTACAAGAAGCTAGAAATTCTATTTTTTTGTGTCGTTAAATAACTCCTAGCTACACTAATATGTTCATGAAGGGATGGGCTCTAATTAAGCCCATCTAAACTAACTAATTATTTGTCTGAGACCAAACCTGAGTTAAAATGAGAAAATAAGAGTCTAAGAGAAGTCAAATAAGCTAAGAAGAATAGAAAAATACTATATTAAAAAATGCTCAATCAACCTTCAAGAGAATATTCCATGGAAGCCTTTTATTCTCATCTATACTGCATTTTTCTTAAATTCAAATGTTAGTTATTCAAAGGTAAGAGAGACAAATAGAATTTGAATAAAATAATACATGAACACTTCCCTTTTTCGTGATACAACCTTTGAGACTGGACGCACGAGTTTACTTTATAACAACGTGTTATATTGTTATGCACAAGAATGGACTTTTACTGAATATAACATGTTGGACACTAGGTTAAAATAGAGCATACTTTTTATACATGTGGACAATATTCCTTTAACATAATAATCTTGTTCACTTATCAAAAACTCATTAGAATATCAATAATTTATACTTATGTTATACATCAAAATCTAGGTTGGATAAGATGCATAGTCGTCCAAACCTAACAATCTCCCCCTTTTTGATGATGACAAATAGTATAAATTTTAAGTCAAAGAACAAAGTTATAATATAGAATGTAATGAAGTTAAACTCCCCCTGAGATAAAGCATGACAAGAAATTGATATGTAAATATATGTATATAAAAAATAACAGCGGAATGTAATAGGTAAAAGTATATATATATATATATATATATATATATATATATATATATATATATATGAGAATACTTCAAGAATGTTTTTATATAAATAAAAACTTTCCATTACAATCAAAATTCTTATTTCTCCCCCTTTATAGAAGATATCTCACTTAAGCGAGGAGCACGCTAGACACTACATCCAGAAACTGAATTAATTTAAAATAGAGATAATTATGGAGATGTAGCTCGAAGATAAATGAAGAAAATCACTAAGATAATTGGAGCAATTAAAACAAATTATATAAGCTAAAGAGATAATTTCCTCGTATAAATTATATTATTTTGTAAATTAAGGAGATTATTTGTCTCTATTAAACACATCTATGATTCTATAGAGAGACATAGGCAGCAAAAAAAAAAAAAAATCGCTACACATCACCCTTCATTGAAAAACCCTCTTCTTTTTATCTCTTCTTGTATTTCATGAGTGGCTAGTTTCTTTCTTAGCCAGGAGAAGAAAGGATTGAACCCTATTTGATGTAATTTTCTCACATTCATATATTGTTTGAGTTATTATTCACCTTCTATTCTTAATGCTTTGTGAGCCTGAGCACCTCATAGATGATTTCAGGAATTCACATGCACTTTGACAAGTCTCATTGAAACTCAAACTGAATCAAATACTTAATTGGGGTTATCTCCAGGGATAGAATAATATTGATTAAGCCTCGCTAATTCACAAACGATAATATTGATTTCTTGTGTTGGTTGGCCAAGGGATTAGGAATCAAGGCAACTGGTTTAAGGTCTATTACCTAAGAAATTATAGATATAATACATTAGTGAATTGGGGATGAACGATATAACGATGTAGAAGTGAGGTTTCAGCACATTAATTTCTCTAGAAAAATATATCTTTTATTTTCTGTTTTGATTAGTTTTAGTTTTAGGTAGTTTAAAATATAAAAGCACAAAAATATTTTTATCCAAAAGGTTTTAATTTGAATATTCATTCTTGCACTATTTCCTTGAGAGACAACTTGAATTTCGGTTGAGTACTACAATTGGGGATTCAATTATACTTGACCGATGTAAATATTTTAACGTAATTAAAATGTTAACATGGGGTTTTTCTAAATCACCGGTGTTGTTATTTTTTCATTTGCAGTAAATATTAGGTCCTGCTCAATTGTTGTAGCTGGGTTATGGGCTACTTTGTTGGGAGTGCAGTTAGCTTGAAATTAGGGCTTTAATTTGTGGAGTTAGATTTGCGAGTTTCAATTGATTTATTATCCAAAGATGTCTTGAGACGCATTCTTGCTTTGAGTTAGTTAAAAGCATGAGATATTTTGAGATGCAAGGTGGCATTTTCAAATGGAGTCATGTCTTGCGGGAATGCAATTAGGTGGCGGATAGACTTGCTAGTTATAGTCTATCTTTAGGTGATCAAGTTAAAGTTTTTGATTTTGTTTCCGTCTTTTACTTCAAACATTGTTTTAGTGGATGTAATTTCTACTGCATTTCCATGTGGGTTTTAATTTGATTGTTTAGGGGCTTTTGCCCCCCTGGTTCACAAAAAAAAAAAAAAAAAAATAGAAACATGAACCGCTTGATTGATAATTCCAATTACAATCTTGGAAACAATTAATGTTAAATTTGTCTGTTTCAAATGGCTAATAAATTATTTGAATTTATTGTCTATTTTTTCCAGTTAAAATCAGTTTAATAATGCAAATTTTCCATTTGTCACCTATGAATAATTTCACTTATAAGTTTAATAAAGTACAACTAATTATTTGAATATTTGTCACCTATTAATATATATATATATATATATATGTGCATATAAACTATATTTTCAAAATATATATTTCAATTATCTTTTTTTTATAAAAAAATCCCACTACGTAGTTTAATTTGATCATAATTTTAATTTGATTAACTTAACCAAATGAATAATGAAAAATAAATGGAAACTACAACATTTTGAACCAAATTTATTTAATTATGAAGATACATGTACAAAGTTACTAATTAAAAAGAAATAGTATAACTTATAACTTAAAATTGAAATTTTTCATATCATAATCAGCCTTGATATACTCAAGTATAACATACATAGACAATTGTTGAGATACATATTTCGTACATTT